>RBZT01000721.1:0-47577 GCA_003693705.1 Polymyxa betae
CTTTTTACTCGATCCTAACAAATTGACCACAGCGATCTGTTGCTTTCACTGACGTGATGTTTACAAGCAAACCATGACCGGGGAATTTATCCCAGACCAACGCGTAGCTATCCGGTAGCGAGTCATAAGAAACGTAACAATGTTTCTGGCGAATTAACGTCTTGCGTTGTTTCTTGGAGCTCGCAGGCCAGACATTAAAATTATTGATACCGGTACCAGGATCCTTCTCAAATACGTAAGGAAGATGCTAGCTCATCTGAGGGGGGCTCTCGGGCTCTTCCATCTTGCATTTCGAAGTCTTCTGATGGCGCCGTTGCTTCCGTCATTTCGGTGTCCGCCGTGATAGGCTCGATTTGGAGTTCCGTGCGGTCTTGTTCGATGTTAGCTCCGCCAGGAAAGGAAATCCACCGACAGACAATCCTCCGAACATGTCACGGCAAGCAGATACCGGACCAGAGCTCGATTGGCTGAGCACCGCCTGAGTCGCACGAGACTCTGATCCTCGGCAGATAGCGCAGCGCTCTCCAGACGGCCAGCTGATGCATGATTGCGAGTCCACGTCCAGATAGGAGTGGCGAGTCATGAAGACCATACGTTTTGCCGCATGGACAGACGCTTACGCCTCGCTGAACATCAACAGGCGGAGGACCCATCAGGTCTTCGTAGAAAAGACCTTGCGAACAGGATGGCATGGTCAAAGGACAAACGGTCACAATCGGAATATCACGGAAAAAAGTTTCCTCCGACTTCGTAGTTGTGGCCGATTTTTGCGCTTCCATCAGTTGGATCATCTTGTCTAGAGAAAAAACTTTGGCCGCAAAACACTGGGATGAAAGTGCGAATCAGTTTACGGATTTCTTTGATAATTCCAAACCTTGGAGATTCTGCGTATGCAGCAGCATACGGGCGAAATTGTCTCGGACTTTCGCCAAGCGGTCGGCCGCCTTGTTAATTTCGGCCCCGTTTTCGTTGATACTTATCCGCCAGGTTCAACCCCTCGATGCTGGCGTGCTTGGGCAGGGGCTTTCTACTGAATGATGACAGTCAAATCTTGGAGGCGAGAACCTGTCCAGAGCAGCGAGGAGCTCGGCAGAAATATTGAGAAAAACCCATCATGATGGAAGGAAATACAGATGGCTGCAGATACGATAATTCGGTATAGCACAGGAGTTGTGACTTGTGCCAACAGCTTCAGGGTCACCTCGTTGTAGGGTAGCGGTCATCAAAACTCGACAATTGTATACCGGTATACGGAAACAGAAATTGCTAAGAATTGAGGGCAAATGATGCTATCGGAATTCGGAAAACACCAATCGATAGATCTTGGGGAGGGTAACAATCCCTTTACTCATAAAGCACTTCAATCAGTAAAATTTGAAAGTCATGCGAATGAAGTATTAAAAACTGCGACCGGACTTTTTGGTTGGAGAATTGGACTTTTTTTTGAGAAAATTGTCGAGTATAGATGTAAGATGACCGCTACAGTAGGTAGGGTAAAATAAGACAACTGCTGAAAATAGCTTCAAAAAAAGTAAAAAAAAAAATGATAAAAAAGTCACTAATCGGTTCTTCAGGCGTCACTGCATCGTGAGACGAATGGATGACGTTCTTGAATATGGCAGTCAAACAGCTTCGCAGGATTCGCATTTGGTCACATCAGGACGGCGACCTCTTCATGAGTTCATGAAATATCAGGCTTCTTTACCGGAATCCGGCACGAGATCGTTTGAGAGCAATGGGTGGTCGGGCGACTGTGTCGAGTCAAAACCTGCAGCAACCAGCCATGAAGAATGACGGAGAAACAGCATTTCGGTGACTTAGCGGATGATGGTCAACGGCACATAAACAGAACGAAGCCATAGTAGACTTAGACAATGTTCATGGTTGGTGCTTATCATATTAAGCACATTCTGCAACAGCAGGGACTACAGCAATGCTTAAAAGCAATATAAGCACTATCACAATGTAAGTAAGAATAAACACAAAAAGAAAAAAACTTCTGAATGTAAGCCGGTCTTGAGAATTTCGGAAAGCGAATTGGAAAAAGGAAGAAAGCAAAGAAACGCATTCAAGAAAAAAGACCCTGAAATGATGCCGAAAATCGTTTCGAAAGATTTCTGCAAGATTCTTCATCGTTACTCTGATAACGCCTGGGTCAAAGAGATCTACCGATTCGATTCATTGTTTAAGACGAAAAGAAAACTGTCCAGAGCAAGCGATTTTGATAGTGGCGATTCTTCACTGTTTATTTAAGAGGAGCGCAATTCGTGCTAGAGTAACTAGCCAAATCTTCATACAAAAATCACTGCGAAGACTTGAAACAAAACGAATCGTTCAGTGTAGTCGATAGAGAGAACACAATTCCCAAGATTAAAGAAGCCAAACAACAACTCAATCTAGAATCGATAAACTTGACAAAAATAAATCGCATATTGAGGCAAAACATTTCTTACGAGACAATAAAGCACAAATCTCTGCCAAGTACGTTACGGGATTGGAAATGAGTTTCTGCGGTCAAATACTCGACACATTTTATGCACATTTATGTAGGAAACTCGTTCGACTTCGAGGAGCGCGTTGCGGAGATTGTTAACGCAACATGTCATATAACGCGTCCAGTCCGACAGAAAGTCCGAAGAGGCGAAGACCGCAGTGGTAACGCTGTTGCTATTCATTCATCATTCATCTATCGAGTAGGTAGTCGGGTTGGTGTCGTTGTGGTCGGGCTGCCTATCAAGATGGGCAGCAAGCCGCCGAGTCCCGATCTTGTTTCATCAATAAGTAAGTGTTATCTTTGAGTTTCCTGGCCGATGATGATCAAACTCCATGCTAATTCCGAATTCTATTGAAGATAGCTTGTCTCCTTACCTGAGGCCTTCAATTTCATCATTTTCGAATCATCATGGTTTATGATTGCTAACTATATCGTGTTCAGATGATTGCTGTATTGCCTTCTCAAGGAATTGGCTTGTGTATTTAGCGTAGATGATTTTTTTCGATTTCCTGCCTGATGAACAATGCACTTCTTTGTGTACAGCCGTTGACAATCAAATGATAATAGGCTGAATGGCGAAGTGCTACAGAAAATCCCTGCTTGCTTTCTGTTCATTACTGGATCTTCAGTACTCAGTAATCTACGAGTTTACTGGGAACATTATACAATCACAATAAACCCGAACGAGTCTATTTCTATTTATCCTTGCTTGAAGGTCGTCTTTGGAATGTCCTTGTGGTAGTAGGAGCCGATTCTGGGCCCATGAATCGGTCGATGATATATTCGTCCAATATCAAATCCAAAGCCCGGTCGAGATCAGCCAGAAGCGATCTCTCCATGAAGCCATTATCACGAATTTGGGCGATCTGTTGAAAAATTCAAGATTATGATTTCCGTCTTCAAAACAGATTCAACCTGCTCTCGAAGCGCACCGCGAATGCCTTGACGACGCCGAACCCGACGCGCGACGAGGAAGGTGAAACCGAATACCAGGCCGAAGAAGACAGTGAGACGCGGCCGATTCACGAAAAGGATGACGAATATAGCAGCAACAGCGGCCGCGAATGGACTAAACGACACCTTGACCGATGACGCCATTATCTAATGATATTCTCGAATATCACGGAATATTTCGCTTCTGATAAATTACTCATCAGATCGCTCAATATATTTATTCTCGAGACGTTATTTGAGAGGTCGTCATCAGACATCAGGCTCTGCCTCATCTTCAGGCTTTAAGCCTTCGTAGCAAGTCAGCCCGAAGTTGTTCACGATTGTGTCGTCGGCGCCTTTCTTTACTAAGTACGCAGCTAGCTCCTCGTACTTGTAGGCGAAACAATAATGAAGTGCAGTCTGGCCTTGTTTCTGGATAGCAGATGTCAATCGACAAATCACTATGAGTTATTTGCATATTCCCACATTCTGCTTGTTGATGTTTGAACCCCAACGCAAGCATGCCTTCACCATGCGTTTTGAGCCGCATTGGCAAGCAACATGCAAACATGTGTTGCCATGCTCGTCAAATGTATCGACAGGGACACCAAGCGAAAACAGCTCTTCAACCTGTTTCGCCCTACAAAATCCAGCGTTAAAATCATGCTCCTTCGGCAGATATTGTTGAGACCTGTTGTTGAGACATTTCGTGAATAAATCTTTTTGCTGTTCAGCTGTCAATGTCGGCTCTTCATCGCTGATGTGCCGGGCCTCGATCTCGTCAACTCCGGTTTTATTTAAATCGATTTCGTCGTCAAGGGCAGCATTAGCATTGGCCAATGGAGCAGCAGCGACACTAGAATCAGGTAATCGACTAGCAGCAATTGCTGCTTTGCTTTTATCTTCAGCTACAGCCGAGCCTGTTCCAACGATAGCCGTTTGATCCGCACCTGCCAAACCAAACCATATCGATTCAAATCGTCCGATTTGAAATCAAATAATGCGATTATACCTGGAGCTGCATTCGGACTGGCTGGTACTCCGCCTGGGGGTTTAAGACCACCGATGGGTGGTTTCGCTCTCGCTTGCCATACGTTGGCCTTGCCCAGCATTAGAATATTTGCATTCACAATGCCGCCGGAAGCACAAATACCTTTGCTTGTTCGGCGACCACCGGCCTGTATGGGTTCATCGTAGCTGTCTTGATACCACGTAGAGGTGCCTGAAATCATTCTCAAAGGGTTGCTGAATAGCAATCAGTGCAAGAACCTGGTTATCATATGACATGCCAGCAATTCTAGCTGTTAGCAAGGCTGATCCAAGCGTTGTAATTGGCTGTGATTGCGTGCGGTCAGCTAAATTGACATTGTGACCGAGATAATGCATTCCCGGAACTCCATCCATCTCCTATTTGTACCAATGTCAGCGAGGATATCCCCGTTTGTTTCTGAAAAGCAAACAGGTTGTGCGCTTTGATTGAAGTTGTTTTGCATCATTAGATTCTGCTGCTGCGCCATTAGCATTGTCAAAATCTCTGGTGTTATCGAACTCGAAGAGTTCTGGCCATTTCCTGGTCCGTGTCCACCGGCCAAAATACCTGATGATCCATGTATAAAGTTGTGCAAACAATGTTATTACTTGGCACATACCTTCAGCTTTGAGCTGAGCAACGATAGCGGCTGTTAGCTCTTGCACGAGCCCCTTCGGAGGCTCATCTTTGACATCAATGCTGTTTTGGTTGATAGGATCAGCATCAACCTTGGGTAGACAGCTTTAATACTGGGCGTAACATTGACAAAGAGTGTACCTCTGGAACCTCGGCGTTCGCCTTCATTTGAGAGACATCATCAACATGAAAGGACTCCTCTTCTTCAACTTTGGTTTCAGCTTCGGCTTCTTCCTTTGCCTTTTCAGCTTCTGTTGGTAAGGATATCTATGACGGCGTTAATAGCATTCAACTTGTTCGATTGTCTTACTGTTGTTGGGTCAATCGTTTCAACGTCATCAAGCCCCAAATCCACGTCGCTAGGAACGAAATCTAAAGCAAAGTCATTCCAGGTAAAGCATGGTGAACTGTTAGACCTTTTTGAAGAATGGTGGTGCGTTTGCAGGGTGCTGCAACGGTGCGCTTGTCTGCAAGAACATCTTCCCATGGCGTTTTGATGATATGGTTGATTGGGTCCTGAATCTGCGGCGAAGTATCTGTAATCGGTCGAACTTTCCTATCATGTGCTGTTAGCATGCTTAACGGAAATCATTCCCGATTTATGTAACCTGGATTCCAGTGGCGGTACTGGACCACCGTATGATATCGTCGATGGCGGATTCTATGTCTCTCAGTCTCTGGCAAAGCAAAGAGAAATACAACCGAGCTACCTCTCTGTATGCAGGTCCTGTATCTTCATCAAGACCGTATGGTTCAACATTGGGACGAAACAAAATTCTCGAGTATTTGTTCTCAGGCAAGACAAGAGTAGTGGGATGGGAAAACGCTTCCATCAAATAGGGACTCAACAAAGGCTTTGGCGTATCCTCTTCAGATGTCACAGCCTCGATTTGCGTATAAGTCATCGTGTTAACTGTGCCGAATACTCATTGCAATGACAGCGAACGAGAGACGACAAACCTCCGGCGTCTGTGGCTCTGGTTACGATATCCTCTGTCGTCATAGCTGCCCTCGCTGCTCGCTCTTGTACAATCTTCTCGTCCTTGGAATCGTCAGCATCTTTCTTTCCGACAACTTGCACCTGATCCGCTTTGCTGTTGATTTTCCTGACGAGGTTCTGAGCAGAGCGGTTTAGTCAGATTTCGAAGCGTTAATAAACTCCCACATCTAGTTTGCCGATGAGTGCTTTCGATGAATTTCCCTTCGTGTCTTGAGACCCTTCTTGAGCTGCAACAATTCCAATCTGCAATTCGGGATGATCTTCAGACGGGAAATCATCCCGTTGTTGCGTTTTCGATTCTGTCCCCGAATCCGTTTGACCTACCCGATAGTAAGAGGTTGATGTCATGATAGTTAGGAACTCTAATACTTTGACCAAGAGCTTTCAGTCGCGCGGCAACGGCGGGATCGCTAGAGAAGAATGGAGAAGACTGGACAGTTTGTCTGACAGCATGCTCGCCTAATTTCCCTCCTAAAACGGATGTCAATATATCCAGAACTTCATCGTCTTGAGTCTTCTTGGGCAGGAAAGTTTTCTCTTCAGTCTTTTTTGAAGACCCAGATTTTCCTAAACGGCAATGAGTCATACTTTCTGTTAAAATGCACATGACCAGCCTGTAATAGAAGCGAGAACAGTGCTTTCAGACTTGGAGATCTTTTTCACATTGGCTGCCTTGACATCACTAATAGAGCCAAGTTTCTTCTTGTCGCGAAGCAATTGCGTTTTAGTCAGAGGGGAAGCCTTCACAGACTTTTTTGAGGAAGATGCCGACTTTTTCACTGTCGATTTTTTTGAGGATTTTGCAGTGCGTTTTGGCTTATTTGCGAAAACAGAACTGCTTAGGGACGAATCGCGTTCAAGGACCTATAAGAGGTCCCGGTTTCATGCAATTTATGATGGCTTTCCGCGATGAGTGTACCTTGGACCAATCTACATCAACATTCGTTGTGCTACTTTCCCATTTCTCAGGCGAATGTCCGATTGGCATGGCTTGTGCATTCTTGATGCCGACCGTATGGGCGCCAGTAGCTGAAATGATCTCATCCCCATTTGCTACAGTATTTCGTTTGTGTTGCTTAATGAGGTCCTCGATCGTGATGCCCTTATCATGCAAATACCGTTCGACATCCTCACCATAGCGGTACGCTGGCAAATCGGGCGGATCCGACATGATATATAGAGGTAATCTTGATCGACCTACATGTACATGGCGATCTTAGGAACCTTCATTGTCACCAGATCCGGTTTATTATGAAAGTGCAGACGATGGTCTCAGAGAGGTAGCGTTGCAGCGATTTCAGAGTCTTGGGGTCATGGGGTCTGTCTGATTATGGGGTCAAGGGGTCTGTCTGATTTTGGACACAATCCTGGAGCGACGTTCCTAGGACTATCGTATGAAATTGACAGAGACGAGACCCCCAGCTGGGGTAAGGTCCAGAATTAGCTAATTCTGCCACGGAATATTGTTACTTGACCACATAGAGCGCATCCTCGTCTTACACACAAGGGTGTGTTAGAGCTCCTTGACCATTTTCACCATTTGCTATTCAACGGCCGCCAAGGCCATTCGCTATAACGGTCGAGCCTGACCAGCTCTTCCGTCACCAGCCATCATAGAGTCGTTCGTACCCCATCCGGGTCGTCGTACATGCCTCATAAGGTGGAGCATTCGTCCAGTGAGAATCGGCAGCAGCATCGACATTCTGCGTTGGTGCCGAACTTGACTGATTCGTCTAAAAAAACGGTCGCCGTTCTGGCGTGCGTTTTAAAGCAGCTTTGCTCCAGGAATGACCAGGTTGGTGGTTTCTTACAGTGGCGTAAAAGTTTCTATACTAGTGGTCTCTCATCATTGCTGCAAATTTGCATGTTTTTTTCGAAGTGAATCCTTAGTAATAATGATGCTGTTAGCTAGTTTTAGATCCAGATTCGGTAACAAAATTTCATGCATTAAGGCCGCCTGCAATATCGGTCTTGGATTATCTGGAGAGGTATGAGGAATATCCTGGTTTTTACTTTTACTCGGCTGCTAACGTTTGTTGCTTGTCTGTCTTAGGATAAGGAAATATGCTGCTTGTAGCGAGCAATGTTTTATCCTAGCGTTGGTCTATATCGACAGAATAATACAAAGCAACCATAACTTCACTGTTAACTCTCTTAACGTACATCGTTTGCTAATAACCAGGTACATATTTAACCAAACGAATGCTTTTTATTTCATTAATATTGGGTTTATGTAACTAGTGTAATGCTGGCTGCCAAATTCTTCGACGACCAATATTTCAACAACGCATACTATGCCAAGATTGGTGGAGTGCCCTGTTCTGAAATCAACTCATTGGAAGTTGAATTTCTTTTCATGATCAACTTCTCGCTGTTTGTCACATCAGAAGCATACGAACAGGTATTTGATAATGTCCATTTGCTGTCGCTGTATAGCTCTGATCCCGTTCTCTTTAGTATTATTCAGAATTACAAAACCATGCTCTGAATAGTGGCTGTTCATGTCAAGCAGATCTGGGTCCGCCTCCGTCACCAAACCTGATGTGTCAAGCCGCTTCTCCCGATAATTCACAACCTAGGAAAGATATACCTACCAAATCAACCACTCCCAGAAGACTGATCACAAGGAGTCAGAAGCGACCCGCTCATTGAAGAAAAAATAATTATAAATTATTTACATCCACCAAGCCGATTTTTGGCGTCTGATCGGATAGTTATTTTACACCAGGTGTCAAAAGAGATTTTATATTTGAATGAGGTTTCTAGATTTCCGTCGACTGCATACAAATATGTCCTGGGAAGGAACTGCACAGAAACGTATGGCATTATAGCAGCAGCTCTAAAGCATTGTGGCACTTCCCTATCATTTCCCAAGGCGCAATTCACTGCCCGATGGCGTCCGGCCGGGTATCCACGACCATGGCCCTGTCCCTCGACAACCTCAACTCCAGAGTGCTTCGGGCCCGTTATGCTGTTCGTAGCGAGGTTGCCGCTCGAGCCGTCGAACTCGCCGAACGTCTTGCTAATAATGACACGACCCTCCCCTTTAAATCAGTGATTCCTTGCAATATTGGTCTGAACGTCCTCAACATATTGTTGAGTTTGCTAAACTTTAAATAGGCAACCCGCATGCTGTTTTAAGCCAAAAGCCCCTGACTTATATCAGACAAGTAGCCTGTTTTTATTCAAATTGATTCGTCCTGAGTGATGATAGATCCTATCTCTCTGTATGTATCCCGACCTGCTTAACACACAGGGAATCTTCCCGCCAGACACGATCTCTCGCGCTCGTGAGCTGCTCTCGTCGATTCCTGGTGGTATCGGGGCCTATTCGAACAGCCAGGTAAGCCGTCGACATTATTAGATTTATGGCATTCAAACGATTCTCTACAGGGCTTGGAATGTGTCCGATTGGCGATTGCCAAGTTTCTTACGAAACGGGATGGTGTCGAGACCAACGCCAGCGAGATCTATTGTACAAAAGGCGCTTCCGAGGCTGTTAAGATGACTTTAGACTGTTTGATTGGAAGCGAACATGATGGCGTTATGGTCCCTATACCACAATATCCATTATATTCAGCAACTCTAACATTGCTGGGCGGCCAAACAATCGGCTATTATCTCAACGAAGACGATCAGTGGTCACAAAGCGTTTCCGGACTGAAACAGGCCTACGAGAAAGCTCTGAACGATGGCGTCAATGTTCGGGCATTGGTGCTCATCAATCCAGGCAACCCGACCGGGCAGGTCCTGGACCGGGTTACCCTTGAAAAAAGCATCCAATTCTGTGCTGATAAGGATCTGGTGGAATATATATAGCCGTTTCGCAAAGCTGGCGATTGACGTTGTCTGGTTCAGGTTTTGATGGCTGATGAGGTGTACGCCGATAATGTCTATGACGATAGAAGCGAGTTCGTGTCGTGTCGAAGAGTGGCGAATGAGATGGGCGTCTCTGTTCAGACGGTCTCGTACAATTCAGTTTCCAAAGGTCGGCTTGCTGACAATAATGAGAAGTATTTTTTCAAGAAAGGTTTTAGGATATACTGGCGAATGTGGTCTTCGTGGAGGTTATATGCATCTTTCAAACTTTGCAGATGATGTTCGGTATTATGATTTGTATAGGCTGTATTGTTGTTATCTAATGCGTCTTGTTAGAGAGCAGATTACCAAGATCGCCAGTATGAGTTTATGCTCGAATACGGTTGGACAACTTGCTATGGCGCTACATCTGTCTCCACCACGAAGAGACGAGCCTTCATATGAGCTGTATAAATCGGAGAAGGACGCCATCGTCGGCAGTTTAAAACGTCGCGCCATTCGGGTCTCAGAGGCATTAAACAAGCTTCAAGGAATTTCGTGCACTTTGATTCAAGGGGCGATGTATGCATTTCCTAGAGTTCGTCTGCCAGAAAATGCGGTGGCGGCAGCCAAGGACAGAAAAATTGCCCCGGATGAGCTTTATGTTCGCGAGATGCTAGAAGAGACTGGTGTTGCATGTGTTGCTGGAAGCGGATTTCTGCAAGAGGACGGCACATTTCATTTCAGAATTACGATCTTGCCACCAGAAGAACAGATCGATGAGGTCATACAGCGCATCTCTCAGTTTCATTCACGGTTCATGTCGCGATATCGCTAAATTCATCATGCATTGAATACATGTCGTACTGACTCTAACCTAGATTTGGAGTGTAGTGTTTACATGAGATAGCAAAAAGCGAAGAGCACAGGCGCTAATAATTTTGCAAAAGAACACAAGAAAGTTAGAAGCCGGAAATCGAACCTGATTGCATTGGGTTGGATTCATCTAGTTCGCTGATTTGTCAAAGAAGACCTGAGATGAAGGCGGATCTGTTCTATCAACAGCTCGATGCAGTATTCCTGGTCTGCAGCGCTTTCAATGCTCCATCAGGCTGTGAATTGAATATTATGCTGGACAACATCCGAGTGTTTGCATTCGATGAAAAAACGACCAACCGAGTCAGTTTCCCCAAGATCAAACAGAATAGGGCGTTCATTCGTATAACAATTCGCTTGCCTCTGAGAGCTCATAGCATCATCGCTATTTCATTTTTGAAAGACAAGATTCTCGCCTTTGCTCGCCATCCATTTAGTCCAGAATATTCAGCTGCCTACTAAAGGTCATGCTAAATCTCTGCATTTCTGGGTTTCGTCGATATATGGGACGATGCGTTAACTAACGACGATGGATGACGAGACCGGAGGGCGCGCGGAGTCCGCGGCGTCCAGCTTCATGATCCGTGGCGGCCACCGCTCTGGACCTCATTCTTGATTCGACCCGGTTGGCTTCCGATCGCATCTCGATCAACTCATTCAGGTAAGCGATTGGTTGTCTGTTTGTTATTGGCTCTCTCTTATTTCGATGATGATCAAAACACCAGTCCTTTTCACTGAATACCCCTGTGTGGACTCCATTGTTTCAGCCTTGCCTGAGTTTTCTTCCTTTCTATCTATTTCATCCGTCTGTCTGCTTCGCTGCATGCTAATATATGTGCTCTCATAGGTCGGCGCTCTCATAAACTTTACAAATTTCAATAAAATCGCGAATTTTCTCACGAAACCATGACTGTAATGTGTAGAGATCGATGGTACACGCAGGGCCAGCATTCCCTCCCATGGATAGCGATATTCAGCACATGATTGCCAGTCTCGATAAAAGCATCGACTATACAGAGAGTGGGCCGGCAAGACCTGTTTTGTTATCGCGGCCGTCGCCTGCGCCGTTCCCGACGAGATCCGCGACTCCCGACCTGGACGAACTTCTACGCCAGCTCGACGCCGAGATCGACCAGGAGGCGACGCCGACCTCTGTCGCGACCGATTCGTCCTGGGTGAAATGTTCGGTGGCGACGCTGGCGAACGGGGCGGCCGCCTGCGAAACGATTCGCTGTACGATGTGCGACCATCAGGTCGTACAGATCCGCGACCACCTCTGGCATCCCACCGCCGATTATTTCTTCTTCCGAAGTAATCACACAGCGTCGCCGTGCCGCTCTTTGAATGATCGCCGTCGCTATAGATAACGTCCCCAACCAGGCCAAGCTGCAGGCGAAACTCGTCCCCCGATCGGGTCGGTGACTTTCACAGGCACTAATCATCATATATAAGCGAGTTGACAGGCGTGGCCGCGTACGCCTGCCAGTGCAGCTGGGCGAACGTCGACGAGATCCGGCGAATAGGCTCGGGATCCGGTCCGAAATGGGTCTGCTCCGGGCATCGCAGTCGTACCGACCCGCCGGCGCCGCGTCGCTGACCAGGACGCACATGTTGCTGTTATACTGCTTGATAGATTTTTAAAATAAAAAGATTGGTAGATAAACAGCTGCTGGGAAAGCGATCATCGAGAGTAGGATAGGTTGCTGTTAGGGTTTGTTTCAGAGTGTGGTAATGTCTGATAGGAGATCGAGGGTCCGCACGGACTTCAACCCAGTTTATATAGCCGCTAGTAACGTCTTGGGCGTCTGTCTGTCTGTGTGTGTGTGCCAATCGTCCCCGCCCCATCATCGTCTGCACCACCGGGACACCCTACAACCATGGACGGCAGCAAATCGGATCGCCAGCGCAACTTCAAGAAGGGCATCGATATGGACCTGGCCCGGCGTCGTCGCGAAGAGACCACGGTCGAGCTGCGAAAATCGAAACGTGACGAACAGATTCAGGTCGGCGTGCCATTCGTCCTGCTCATAGATTTATTTATATGATGATAGAAACGGAGAATGGGTGCCCAGGGCGGCTGGAAGCCCGATGACATGATGTCGGGTATGTTACCGCCGCGCGATACAATCTCACCCGCCACCGTCGCCGATCTCTCGCAGCTGATCGCCGGCGTCAACTCCGATGATCCCAACATCCAGTTCGAGGCGACCACCCAGTTCCGAAAACTGCTCAGCATTGGTTTGTCTCGTTCAGGCTTGCCCGCGGACGGTCGTGCTTAACCAGCCCATGCAGAGCGAAACCCGCCGATCCAGCAGGTGATCGACTCGGGCGTCGTCCCGCGCCTCGTCGTCTTTCTGGGCAGCGACCAGCATGCCCAGCTGCAGTTCGAAGCTGCATGGGCGCTCACCAACATCGCTTCAGGCACATCTCAGCATACCAAGGTGGGTGGCCGCGCCTCCACTGTCATCCGCTCTCATAGTTAATCATCACTGTCTTTAGAATGTCATTGACGCTGGTGCTGTCCCCATCTTCATTTATCTATTGAACTCGCCGCATGAGGACGTCAAGGAGCAGGCCGTCTGGGCCCTGGGCAACATCGCCGGCGATTCGCCCGAGTGCCGCAACTACGTCTTGTCGCAGGGCGTTCTGAACCCGCTCATCGATCTCTGCCAGCGCACCGATGCCAAGACGTCTTTGCTGAGAAACGCGACCTGGACGCTGTCGAATCTGTGCCGAGGCAAGCCGCAGCCGCCCTTCGACATGGTTCGCCCAGCCCTGCCCGTTTTGGCGCATCTCTTGTACGGAGTGGCTGTTAGTCTGGCTTCTGTATTATTGAGGCAGAGTTTATCAGGAACTCCACCGATGAGGAAGTTGTTACTGACACGTGCTGGGCGCTGTCTTATCTGTCGGATGATACCAATGCCGATAATGAGAAGATTCAGGTTTGTAGTTTACAGTAACTTTGATGGGTTCAACAGAGCGTTTCCGTTAAGGCGATTCCTCGCCGTGTTTCTTATTGTTTATAACAGGCTGTGATTCGCGCCGGCGTTGTGCGGCGCCTGGTCGAGCTTCTGCACCATCACTCGACGATGGTGAAGACGCCAGCTCTTCGTACCATCGGCAACATCGTCACTGGTGACGATGTCCAGACCCAGGTTGTCGTGAATCGTGGCGGTCTGGCTGGATTGTTGTCGCTTCTCAGCAACGACAAGAAGGGCATCGTCAAAGAAGCCTGCTGGACTATTTCTAACATTACCGCCGGTAATTCCGACCAGATTGAGCAGGTTAGCGACTTCGATATTTTCATTGTTGAGATTGATGCTGATGTTTCCGGCAGGTCATTGCTGCCAATTTGATCCCGCCTCTGGTTGCCAAACTAAGATCGGCAGAATATGACATCAAGAAAGAGGCTGCTTGGGCGCTCTCAAATGCCACGTAGTGCTTATTATGACTTTTTATGTTGTTTTACTGATTCTGTTTTGCTTTTATTTTGTTCTCTTCGCTTTGATGCAGGGTGTTTAATCCTTATTTATATGGCCTCCCGTGTGTTTCGCTTTTCTTCCAAATCAAAAATTGCCTCCTTTTTGTTGTTCTATACTACCTCTCCATCCTTGTAATTTATTTACAATTTGCCATTCTTCTCTTTGTTATGCACTGCATTTTTTTCTTATCGTTTGTTCAGGTCTGGTGGTACTGACCAGCAGATCCGGTATTTGGTGTCACAAGCTTGTATTCCTCCTCTCTGTGATTTGTTCACCTGCTCCGATCCGAAGATGATTATTGTCGCAATGGAGGGTATTGAGAACATCCTTCGTGTCGGAAAGAAGGTTAGCGGGTCCATCAACAATATCATCCTCCATTCGCTGAATTTTTTCAAGGATATGATGGCTACTGGATCTGATGCGAATCAGTATGCCGTATTTGTCGAGGAATGTGAAGGTCTGGACAAGCTTGAACGATTGCAGAACCACCCGAACAAGGACATCTACAAGAAGGCGTTACAAATTCTTCGGGCGTATTTCGAGACGGACGAATTGGTATGAGAGCTGTACATCCCTGTTTCCATCTGTGTTTAATGTTCTCTTTAGGAAACCGGTTTGGAGCCAGAAGCGCAGACAGGCCAGTTCGCCTTCGGTGGACAAAATATCCCAAGCTCAGGCTTTCAGTTCTCTTAAAATTAGTAAAATGAAGATCTTTCTTGTTATCAAAGTGAATGGGATTTTGTAGTGTTTAACCCTCTTGTATATTTTTTTGTAATTCTGTATACAAGAGTCTCTCCACATTTACAGCCATGTTATTTTCGTCTGCTTTTTGGGTTTGTTTATAACTCAAATCAGTCAAATATCCAGAATTTGGAATGTCATGTAACCCTCGATTCCATGACTGTCTGTTGCCTTTATCTGGTCGGTACGACAACGATCAGCTTCTCAGTATTTCTGTCATTGTTAAGCCGGAGAAATGGCATCCGAGATCGAGGAGTCACTGGAGCGCATCAAGAACCGGCCCGGGGTCGAAGGCGTTCTGATTGTCAATAATGAAGGCGTCCCAATTCGCCCATCGAAGGGCATGGACGAGGAGATGACGCGCGAGTATTCGGCCCAGCTGGCCCAGCTGGCGGTCAAGGCCCGGAGCGTCGTTCGCGATCTGGATCCACAGGTTGCTTTTTGAGCTTCTCGTCGCAGCATATTTCTGATATTCTCCTGGTTGTAGAACGACCTAACATTTCTTCGGATCCGATCATTAAAGCATGAAATTATGGTGGCGCCCGATAAAGACTTCCTCCTGATTGTGATTCAGAATCCCAGCGTGGAAGAGAAACAATAATTCTTTAGGGTTGGCATCTAAAGTTCAATCTAGACAGGTCTGGATACTAAACACCACCAGACCTTATCTCCGCTTTCGATTCGAATATCTTTTCATAAATTGTCTATTCCTATTGTGGTACTGTAATGGGAAAGAGCTTAATTTGCGAGACTTGAGTTCTGGAAATTGCACTTCGCGTAGTTTGAACACCACGCACTTTTCGTACTTTTTCCACATGCGCACTGTGCTATTCCTGCTGCAGAGTGCAGATTAATAAGCGCAACTTTTCCGATATCTTCTCAAGAGCCAATGAATGTTTATTCTTAAAGCGCGCTGGATTAAATTGAAGCTGCTCCGATGTTATGATGAATTCGCACCTGGGTCGAACCATGAAGCCGGCGACGACAACCGGACCCTTGCTGGTTCGGGAGTATATCAACAAGGTCTGCAACCTTCCCGTTGCATTATCTAGATCCCAACCATGCCTATCCAGATTCTATATGGAGGTTCATCAGGCTATTTTAATTCCCAGCCGGTTATCAGCCGACCCCCAACGCCCATCGATTTCGCTGCATTAAAGGGCGAGAAATCATATCGACAACGACTTCATGATCTGTATTGGGAGAATCCATATGGCTGGATGACACCAGTCGAGATCTTCCAGGTCGGCAATCGTCACTGTCAAGTCTATCGAACCCTAAACCCTAACCCTAGCCGACTTACGCCCTGGGCATCCTATCCTGGATCCGATCCAAGCTCCATCCGGGACAGAAGAAACTACAGATCCTGGAAATTGGCGGCGGTCTGGGCACATGTAAGCACAAAGGGCCAGCATCCCTAACATCCCCGAGGGCCTGCATGACCTATCATTGTAAGGTGGGAAAAACATTCTCGATCACGTACGGGACCATGACCGGGACCTGTACGACTCGGCGTCGTACACTCTGCTGGACATCAGCGAGCAGTACCATCGGCAGCAGCAGGTCGTGTTGGCCGATCACGAGGGTCAGTCGTTCCCTACTAGGGTTTAGGGTTTTACATTGAAGTCTGCAACGCACAGGGAAATGCGAGTTCCATCTGGGCTCAGCCGCCGACCTGCCCGAATTCGAATCGATTCAGGGAGACGTCCCGACCTTCGTACTGGCCCTGGAGTGCCTCGACAACCTAGCGCATGATAAGATCTGCGATCACCATCAGGTCCGGTCGGCCTGGGGTCCAGTACGGCTGCCAGTACCGGGTATTAATGTTCCGCTCTGTTTAGATCATGGTGAAGCCGAGTTCGGACAGCACGGCGCCGTGGGTGGAATACCGGACCCCGATCTCTGACCCGCTCATTGCCGAATATCTCGAGATCATGAATACCTCCGACTATTTCGTGAGTCGTATCTGATCGCGAAGTTCCTCTGATATGAATGGGTGTTCAAAAGGAGAGGGAGAGCGCCCTGTCTAAACTGCAACAGATGGAGCAGTGCGAATTCTTACCGACTTCGGCGTTCTCCTTTCTGAAACGATTGACGAAACAGATCCCGAACCATCACCTTCTGGTCGCCGATTTCAAGTAACAACACCCCCTAACATCGGCTAGGGTTTAGGGTTTCCTGACTGTTCCCCCTTCAGTTACCTCCCAGACACCATTCCGGGCGCTATCAACGCCCCGATCGTCGCCGAACGCTCTCTAGAAACGGTACGCCTTTTTTCCCGTGGCCGTACCGCCCCGCGCGCGCCTTGCTCTGATCCGTCTGCCAGGCCGGCGATACGCACGATCACGATACCTATCTGCTGCCGGCCGGCGTCCGCGCCGACGTCTTCTTCCCCGTCGATTTTCAGAAACTCAAATACGTGTACGACTACGTCCGTGGCGAGCGCAATGGCCAACAGACCCGCGTCCGGTCGTCGCGGGAATTCCTGGTCCAGTACGCCGATTACCAGCGCTGCCGGACCGCATCCGGGTATAACCCGCTCCTCGAGGACTACGTCAACACGTCGATTCTGACGTCCTAATAAAACCGAAATGGGTGTGTATGACGGCGCGGCGGCACGCGTCGTTCGGGATCTCAGGAGCCTCGGGAGGCGGCACGCGACGCATTCGTTCGTTTCGGCGACGATGAAGCTGGTGGGTCGGCCGCTGCTCAGCGACGTTATCGGACGACTGTTTCGGGCCGCCATCGTCAACATTCGCTTCTGGTACTTCACCGATATCGACGCCCTGGGGCAGAATGCGATCGGCGCCATGGATCCGTCTCGGGTCCCGAACGCCCTCATCGGCCATCATTGGACGTTTCTATTAACGGTCGCGGTGACGGCCGCCGCCCTTCCCTATGCCTCGCAGGTCGCCAACTTCTCCATCGCCATCTTACCACTGAAACCGCTTTCGTAGAAATACGCCTATGGATATTCGGTCCTGAAACCGATCGATACCACGTTCTTGTTAATCAGCTTGTTTCTATCGACGGTAACGGCAGCAGTACGTCAGGCTTATATCTGGAAAACCAAGGCGCTGGAGCGCGATCATGCCCGACTTCTACGTCGATATAAACACCTCGAGCGACGATTCAACGTCTGGCCGCTGCCAGCTACAAGGCAGGTCAGCACATTGCTGCAGAACTTCGAAACGCATAAGGTCTTGGAAACGCCCCCAAAAACTCGTCGTCTCGATCTGAATCCGATTCGCAGCTGGCTGTGATCGAATCGGGGTCGTTTATGTTGTTAGCGAGCCTGATTGTGACGGCGATTCATGCCGGCTTGATAACACAATCTGTAAGGCGATAACACTTGTTGATGATTCAGGCTAAGCTGTATCAGATCTTGAGACTCAGTATCAACTATCAGATCGTGAGGTTAAAGGCTCAGGCGACCGTGATGCTGCCCTATAATCTGATCGCGCTGGTCAATGGCACCACCCTGCTCGATTACGTCCTGCGCGTCCCGATCATCACCCGATTCCAATGGCTCTACTGCCTGACACATTTCCCGCCGATCCAGCCGCCGGCTGAAGGCGGATGATGACGATCTCCTCTCCTGTAGAATAATAACTTAATATATGAGATCTACACATAGGTAGATGATTTCTCTTAATAGAAGGATCATCTGCCTAAAATGCCCGTACGGATATTTTACAAAATTTTTATCACTGTTTATTTGTGCGCAGTCAGAAATGTTACGGCAAAAAGTGGAAATATGAATACAGAAGCGAGGTGCGTCAGCATCCCGTCGAACGTCCATTGGCGTCATCGGTATCTGCGAGCTGCACCCCATCGCCAATGGCATCGTCGCCTGCCCAAGATGCGGCCATCATCACGGATTTACAGGCGGATACATTCCAGGTCAGGATCGTGCTGGTCGCCGCCGACGACGCTCTCTCTCACCGCTCCCCGATAGTCGGCGTTCTACGACACCATGGACTACCGGCGTGAGGCGGTCAGCAAGTTCTACCAAGACGATTCCGTCGTCGTCTGGAATGGAACGAGAATCAAAGGCCTGGCGCCGATCGATAACTTCTACCGCTGCATGCCCATGTCCCGGCACGAGGTTGCCTCCTACGATATCCAGGCGATCGACGCCGGCGCCGGCACCATGGCCGACAGCCGCGACCTGCTCGTGACCGTCGCCGGCACCGTCTGCTTCGGCAAGGAGACGACCGGAAACTTCCACGAGACGTTCGTCCTGCGCCGAGACCGACGCGTCCCGAATCGAAATCACGCCTACTTCATTGTTCTCGATACATACAGGTTTAATAAATCGGCTGTGTAATTCGTAAAAATGTTTTTTTTATTGGAAAAAAATTGTTTTAAAAGATTACGGAAGTTTGTTATGATTCATTGCGTATTTGTTTTGAATTGAAGTGGTCGGATCGGCGGCTGCTGGTGCCCAGGTCCCTTCTCAGCTCTGCCGATTCGAAGAGCGTCACGGTCCAGGAGACGACATGGTAGAGAAGGGCGTTGTGTTGCTGGGCGGGCTCGCTGATTGTGTCGCTCGTAGCACTTCTTTTCGTTCTTCAAGACGCTGGTTGGCAAGCAGGTCACGATCGAGCTCAAGAACGATCTCAGGCTGAAGGGCGATCTGCATTCGGTCGATCAGTTCCTGAACATCAAGCTGGATAATGTCGAGGTTGTCGATCAGGAGCAGTTCCCTCATATGGTCGGTTTTCGCCTGAAATCATCGAACGTCGTCTCTGAAGCAAGTTGCTGTTTAGATGTCTGTGAAAAAGATTTTCATTCGAGGTTCCGTGGTTCGATATATCGAGCTTCGAAAGGCGGATGTTGATACCCAATTGCTGCAAGACGCCAGTAGACGGGCTGCCAGACCCGAAGCTGATTAAAAACATCACGAATTCGTTTACGTCATTGTAAAATTTTTCAGATTTCGATTTATGTCGTGGACGAGATCGGTCGCTGCATTCTCCAGGATTTCACCGATTCGCATGGATAGTTGTTCTTCAGCCGCAGTGCGACGAAGTGCAGCTTCCTGTACAGGGCGATTGCTGCCTGATTGCTCTCAATCACATGCAGGCGGATTTCTTGGGCGGCAACTTTGCTTTCCGCGAAGACCACGACTTGATTGATCAAAGCGGTGGCAATCCCTCGACGGCGACAGTCGTCATCGACCCAAAGAAAGAAGATCTCCACGTAGTTGGCGCGATTCTTGGTCGATTTCGAGCCGCGTTTACGGCAGCCGTTTTGGAAATGAACGAAGATCACGAACCCGATCGCCTTCTGGTCTTCCACAGCCACCATGCATCGAAAATTCTTGAAAGATTCGCGATCTGGATTCTAGACGAAGCTGATCAATTACGAACGGATAATGAAAGTCGCCTTTACGAGTCGTTTCCAAAACCATTCCAGACCGTATTGCTGATCAGAAGGTAATCGAAGCTGTTCGGTCATGCGTCGATCTAGACGCCATCAGTCGTGTCGGCGTTGGAATGGAGTTCAGCATGCCTGCGAGATCCAATGGGATCAGGTCGTCGGGCTGGAATGGCCGGTAGCCGATCGACGATGCGCGCCATTCTCGAACCTCTTGATCAGCGAACGACATCGTCCGCAGGAAACAGCACGCATAGTAAAATCATCGATTTGAGCAGCTTCTCGCTACATCTCTCTCATCATTTCATTGATAACTTATTGCAATGTTCGATAGCGAAGTTTGCCATCATGTTTGTTTTTCAGACGTGTTGAATCTCCACCTTCATATCGAGTTGGATGGTCAGGACAGCCTCCCCGATACCCGCGATGACAGCTCTCCTCTCTGGCGCTGTTCCACCTCTTCCTGAACGAGGCTTGTTCCTTCTTCGCGACGTTCTTCTCGAACCGAGATGCCGCTTTCTGGATTTATGGGTGTAATGAAGAACCGCTTCGAAATTGGAAGTAGAAGCACTGATAGATATTATGGCCAGACGCCTGAGTACTATCGGCCTTGCGTTTCGGATAGAGCGCCGCCTGTTGACCAAAATCAACGAACTAGAATAATCCAATCCAATCCAATCCGCTTTCTGGATGTCGTTGTCAGCAGAATAGTCTCGCGTGTTGGAAATCATCCCCCATTCCAAAAATGATATAAAAACCATACCATCAAAGATCCCCATCCCAATGATATTATCACCAAACAGATTCCTTAAAATGGTCTCCCATGAACCATGAAGTAAAAATCTAAATTGAATCCACCCATCAAAACAAGTATTACGATAGATTGATGTCGTGCTTTATCGCAGTCTCGGATGTCTGCTGGTGATTTCCAATCGCTGATGGATTCGTGTTAATAACCAGTCAGCGGCAATGCATGAGAAAGCCGACGATTGGAAAACTCGGCGTCGTGTGAGTAAATCTCGTCGTAATTAAAGTGGTTGCTAGTAAGGGTGGTTTTGTGTTGGCCGCCCGACACGATCACTGGACCAAATGAGTGTTTGGTTGTGAGGACCTTATCTTGTATTGGAGTTCATCTCTAATTGAATGATGAAGAAGAAAACTTCATTAGCTGGTCTCGACTGGAAGTTCACCACACGGAAACCTCACGACATTTCTTGAGGAGGATATCCTTCATTAGAGAAAAGCTTATGATATCCAACGTCTGGTTGATGTTCGTTAGAATGAGTCGCTTTTCGAGATTGTTATCGATTGGCGAAGATTATCTAAGGACGAATTGACATGGAAACCGTTATCATTTATCTACGAAGATGCTCCTCAAGATTATTACGTTCTTTTCGGAAAGTAAGGATGCAGTTAGCTGCAAGGCATGGCTCTCTCTCCAGGCGGACGAGGGGAGTGTAGATTTCTTAGAATCTTTTTGTTCTGTTTCTTTTTACGTTCTGATGATTTTTTTGTTGGGACCATTATAAGCATGGCTCTTTAGTCCGTTGCAAAGAAAAATGATACCGGTATTCCAGCTTGTTATCAAGTTTGCTTCCTGACGTTTTGTAATTCCCTGATTTTTGGTCTTGATTTCCAATAGACGACATTCGATACCGTGTTCGTACATCTTTTCACCTATGCGCCAAGTAAATGTCAAAGTCGAAAATAACAAAAAGGCAGGCAGCATACCTTGCGGTGCTTCCTGCATTGAAGAATGGCTTTCTGAATGAGACCAGTAAATAATGCCGAGTAGATTACAGTTACCCAGTGCTTGTGATATCGTCGCTTAATAGCTAGTTTATCCTCTTCAGATAGTTGATAGAGGGCAGCTTCGTTTGCAGGAAGAACGCAACCAGGAGTTCTTGGTAATAAACAGCTATAATCAACATATAATGGATCAAGCTTCGGTGCAGCGCTCGTCTTTCGATTCCTTCCTGTAATCATTACAGAGGGCCCAGATTTGCCAATCTGGTTGGGATATACATTAGGGTCTAAAGGTTCCCAATATGAACTATAGCCTTTCGGGGGGTTGTTCGCAACAATCGGTGCTGATTGACAGCGTCGCATTGGGCGATCTTTCGGAGAAGGGAAAGGAATCCGAGGCGACACAATTTCTTGAAAAATTTCTTGCCCTGGATCGGGGATGGCATCGTCGTCCCGTATTGTCACAGTATGAACATTGGTAGACCGAGAACGAAAGGCAGGACGACGGCTATCAAACAATTTGAATTCAGGGAAGGTTCTTGCAAGTGGGAGACGAAGACGGATTGGAATTTTCGGAACCGAGATGGGTTTCTCGCTTCTCCTTGCAGGTCGAAGCGATTTCTGTGTTCTGCATCGCGACCTGAATGCCCGTTTGGGGCTGGTGATTGACACTTCAGGGGAGTTCGATCTCTTTACAAACCAGGCTCGGCATTGGTCTATTGTCAATCCTGTGCGATAGTGAGACGTAAATCAGCAGCAGGTTAGAATGCAGACCATGCTGGACCGGGCAAACGGGTCGGTCGGGCCATACGAACATTAACAATGTTGCAGCAATCGAAATGATCTCGATGGAGCCTTAATGAGGGTACTTCATAGCAAAGCGATCACTGCAGGTGAAACGTAGACCCAGTGGCCCGGCCTTCGTCCATGTCGCTTGGCCTTCGTCCATGTCGATCGGACTTCGATGTGTCACAGAATGAGACACTCCTCTCATTTGTTTGGTATCGTCGCATGGATGACGAGATCATATGAGCGCCGAGGATTCCGGGTCAGGCTCAACGCCGTCGACGGCCGTGACGAGGCCGGATTCGTCGCTGACACTGTCGCTAAACTGCCGAAAATGCAATCTGACGTTTAAGGTTTGGGCCGGTTCCAGGTCTGTGACATGCTATTGATGTCAGGCAGTAGAAACGAGAGCAGCTAGCTAATCACCTTCAGTATTTCTGCCAGGGCGGCAAATATTCTGACATTGATGCGGTCAAAAATTCTTTGATTGTAAATCAGAATATGTCGGTGGATAATCTTCGTCAGATACTATCGAAAGGCGTTAGTGCTATAGGCGATGTCTCTCTGGGTGCGCTTCGTGAGCGTATCCGAAATGACACTACGTCGCTGGCAGAAGTTAAATCGGAAGTACTCAGATCGCGTCAAGCACAGCTTGCAGTGGAGCTTCGTGATCTGAAGGTGAAGCACAGCAAATCTGTTTTCGACCGTATGCAACAGCAATCTAAAGTCGATCATTTACTCACCGATATCAATAACGAGCGAGGTGCTGAGATCAGAGTTAGAATAGAACGCGAGCGACTCCGTGATGCCTTGAAACGCATAGAGCAAACTGATCTGATGGCCTTAGAGCAAGAAAAACGTCGTGATTTAGAAGAACTGATTAAAGAGCAAGAGCTATTAAAGCAAAAGGAGACTAGCGCCTTGCAAGAAATTGAACGATTGATGCAAATGATTCAGAACGCGGAAACCAACAAGAAAGAAAAAGACGAACGGCAATTAAGCGATAATGGCGCTGAGGGTAAAGACATTCGGCTGAAGTTTGCTCGTACTGGAGAAGAGCTTGGAAAGCAAGCTGCTCTGCTTCGTCTCGAACGCGAAAACAAGTTAGCTGAGCGCGATCGGATCGTGCAACGCTTGAAAACCCCAATCGCGGATAATGTACAACAACGCGAAGAACTTATAAACAAGCTGAAAACCGACCAGGTGTGTGTGTAACGATTGGATATATTTGTCATCTGTGATTGAGTGAACCCAGAAAACAGAGATGAATCGACTAGAGCAACTCAAAGCAAAACTAAATCATTATCGTCAAGAACAAGAATCTATCACGATGAAATTATGGGAGTTAGATGCCGACCCTATCGATGACCATGAAAGCGAATCTGTTGCTGAACCTGTAGTCTTAAAACCAAATGATCATGTTCCGCCACAGTCAGCAATTTCTCAATCAAAATCGGATTCACACCACACCGATGTTCCCACTTCACAACCAAAGCAGAAACCAGAACCTCAAGCGAAAAACACTTCTGCTGACGTCAAAAGCGCTGCTGCTCAGATAGCAATCGCAAGTGAGCAAACTGTGAATACTGCAGACGGAGACATGAAGAAGCTGTTGAAAGAAATCGAGAACTTAAAGAAAACTGTGAAGGAGAGCCAGCAGCAGCCGACGCCTTCTGTTCACCCGGAATATAATCCTCAGTGCACCCAACCAAATCACCAACAGTATGCTCACAATTCAACTCCAATGCAAACGGGACCAGGGACATCTCCGTTAATTATGCAATTACAACAGCAGATGGCCCAAACCCAATTAATACTTCAACAGCACCAGGCTGAAAACGCCCGCCTCTATCAGGAGCTGTCAGATTTGGATAGCAGTCATGAAACGGCTCGATTCGATCAACAACGTCGTGATTTCGAGTCCACTTTGCGTCTACTGACATCGAAGTTACAAGGGCAGCTTCCACAAAACATTGTCGTAGACTCGTAAGAATCATCAGAGTTGCTTCTTGAGTCAAATAACATTATTATAGGAAACCCGACGAATCGAGACTTGGTTTTCGCTCGGCTCCGCCTAACTCTGAGCTTTACAAAATTGAAATGGAATATCAGACGAAACTAGCTAGGCTCCGATATCAAAAGGAATTGCAAGCGGAGGAGCTTGAGTTAGCTCGGATTCGTGAACAAAATGCAATCAAGGCAAAAGAGATTGAGGAGGAGCGCCGCCATGCTGAATACATGGCGGAACAGCGACGAAAATTAGAGAGGCAACGTATAAAGCAAGAGCTGGCAAGAGATTTGGTATGTTGGGTATTCTCCTTCATTATTGGGTTTAAATCATCGACTTTAGCCTCTGTCTGATTTCAAGGTGCCAAGTAAATCCAATTACAATCCTCTTGACGGGTTCCTAATAGTATGGGATTTCGTCTATGGGCTTGATAAGTCTATTCTGTCTGTGAAAGTGGCCCATCAGATCCTTGATGGAGGTAAGGTAGCTTTGCTCCGATGATTCTCTGTCTCAAACGACGTGTAGGTTCGCCCAAATCCGAAGTTTCTCAAAGCGACATATTTGAGACCCAGCCTGATGGGCCATCGCCCAACTCCAACCGTCTCTGTATTTTTGCCGCTACCAACCATATTAGTCGTATTCCAGCTCTCCCGACCCTGAAGCTGTTAGTGGAGGTCCAATCTGCAAATTCTGTGAAGAAAGAGAGCGTCGGATGGACGTTGTTTCAGATTTTCTCGGAGCAATCAGCTCTATTATCGGGATTGTGGCGAGCTCCCTTATACACGGGGCCAATACGTCGCGATCTCGTACCAAATAATCTGGGCGTCAACCTCTCTGCCTGCAAGCATCCCACAGCACAGTTGTTCCTCCGAATAGCGGCGGCTAATGAGGGCAATATACAGCCCGGCGGAGATCCGAATCTCGTTATGCACTTGTATAACGACCAGGCGCAAATTCGATCGACATTACCTCGCGAATCTCGTTCAAACAGCGCAAGCCTTTCTCGGCCACTATCTGCTAGATCCGATATAAAGCAGCAGCGTGATCCGACCCTGTCATCGATCGCAGACCTTGCTAAGGACGAACCGCAGCAAAACGCGATTCCGACAGCTGCTGATATCGGAATTGGGATCCGCTCTGCCGAGCTTCCCGATACAATCTACGCCCGAGTTCGGATCTCTATTGGGTCAGAATTCACATGGACGTCGCCGTACGCCCAAGTCGGTGCCGATGGTGATCTGGGGGTATTTCGTTGGGAAGCGCCTTGCGTTTATCGCCGCTGTCCAATTGAAAGTGTCGTTGTGCTAGACATCGTAACTCGACCCGACCGACCAGCATCAGCTGCTTCATCGTTTGAGATAAAACCAGGCGAGGTTATGCTGGGCTGGGGCACTATAGACGCCATTACCCCAGATAAACAGCTGCGTTTTGGATCTTTTGATATTGCTCTGGTATCTCCTCCTGTGTCGCCAACACTGAAACCAGACACCGCCAGGATAGAGAATGCCATCATCAGCGTGTATTTGTTCTCGCCGGACGCCCCGCCAGTTTTCCAACCTGTGTCGCTGCTGATTGACGAATCAGTCGGATCATCGTTCTCGGTGCTTCCATGGGTCGATTGCGCTCGTGTACTACACCAATCAGTTTCGGTTCTGAACTGAACTAACGCATGATTTAGGCTATCTCATTGAATGAGCCGTTGTTCGATCGAGGAGATGGATTCGATGTTTATGTGGATTCGTGTCGGTTTCTACCCGATAATGTGCTCGCAAGCCGGGTACGATTGGAAATGTGGACCTGTGAACTTGGTGTCAGCGTTGGTGGCCCAACCACCAAAGTGTGCTCAGTAGAAGGGATTATTCGTAATCCAAAGTACGATCTTCGACGGGAATACAGAGCCCACGCTTTTAATCCAACATGCACCATTGGTAAGGCTGTCAACTGTTAACATCTAATTATATGATTGATTTCAATCGTAGAGATTATTGTTGAAGGCATTGAGCGGGATTCTCGGAAACTCAAGGTCTGACGTCTCATGTGCGAACCCTTTTCTGTGATTGACATAATAAGCGTAGTTCGTTGGAGTTGCAGCTTTAAATGTGTTTACAGTACGAGGAGCACAGGCTCAGCCGACTCAAGCCCAGCAACAGGAGTTCTGTTTAAACAGCGGAAATTTCCAGCTCCCATTGTATGCTGAGCTGGTTCGATCTAAAGATGTGTTTTTAGCATCTTCCTATTCCAATCTTCCCAGAAGTACTGAAACCCAGCTTATTACTCGATGCCGCTTACTTTTCTAAATAGTTCCTTGTGCTACTGTTTTGGTTCGTATTGTTCCAGCTGCCAAATCGAAAGACCTCGGCGAAGTGTTAAGTACGAGTACAACACCAGAATCGGCCTGGGTTGAGAAAGGATTGGTTTCACCGGCTCCGTCATATAATGTTGGGTGAGATACCTCTTTCTTTCAGTTTTCAAGGAAATTGAGACCAGTCTGATACAGAAAATACGATTCATCAAGATGTCGTCCGTCAGCATTAGAGGTGAAGCTCTATAACATGATCTCCAAGAAAGAGTCGGTTTTGGTTGAATCTATTCTTGACCAATTGGGAGACGACGCTGAAGTAATTATACAGCAAGGCACACCTGCTGTGCAGGCTTGGATTGATCAAAAATTCAACCAACTATCGCCTCCAAACGGACAAACTGCTCAGCCACTGAATCTGTCCCGATTTGCACCGTACCAGCCGTCATTTGGTTTGTGCATTGCTATTGATGGAGCCTGGTATGTGGGCGACGGTAAAGCTTTACCCTTTGTATTATACTCGTTATCGCCACCAGGAGACTTCTACAAGCCATTCCGTTTGACAGACGACGTCCAAGTCACTGGGCAGTGGGACTGGGATAGCCATTTACGTTGGCCGTCGTTCACTTCTGGTTATACGACTTTCCGAGATTCCGAATACAACGAGTTTGCGGTTGCGGTCATTGACGTCAGGCTGCTACGAGGTTCATCCATTGAAGCGTTTGGATGGACTGTGCTGCAATTGTTTACAAGCGACGGATACGTGCAAACTGGCTCATATCAATTACCATTGATTATAGGTGCTCCACCACCGGATGTGCTAGACATGCTTCAGAACGAAAGAACCACAGCTGTTTTAATGCGCGAAATGTCCAAACAGGGTACGAAGAAACGGAAAGCTGCACGTTTGCCAGTTCTTGTTTTCGCAGAGCCAGCATCGGTGCTTGTCAGACTGGTGGACACTCAAGCAGCAGAACTAGGCCCAAAGAAATATGCATTCAGAAAAATGCAGCTGGAATATGTGGAATGGGAAAGGAGAGATAAGTACGAATGTGACCTGGAACAAGTCAGCCGTGGAAACATATTCGGTTTGGGCGCAAAACCATTGAGGCTATCGACGTTGAAATCGTCAAATGAAGAGACACTGAATCAGTTTGAAAGGGTCACACTGAAAACGATCGCGGCTGAACTCGGAATCGATCGACTGAATACTTGAAAATATTTTTGGATATATTGAAATTAATGAAAAACATATACTGCACGGATAGCATGAGTTATTCAGATTCCTCCCCTTCATTCACGTTTCCAACCTTATTTCCAGCACTCTTCCGGCATTTACTGGCATATGAGCAATCCCTAAAAAATGCCCGAATCTTCTTTGAAACAGCGATACCCATATTCGCTTTGCTGATTCCTTTTGACAGATATTCAATGGATTCTAAAAGCCTCTCTTCCTCGGCCACTGAGCTACACTTATCATACGCTGCAAGAAGGGCACGAAGGCTTGGATATTTGGCGATGATAGCTTCACACCTATATGAGCTTACTCCAGTAAGTGCCATCAGAAGTGTTCCTGCAGACGGATCAGCAACGGCAAGTAACAAAAGCCTGCTCCCTACCAAACTGATGTGATTTGTCTGGAATACAAGATTTTTCCAGACGATCATTGAACGCAAAAAAAGGCTCAGCGTTCGAAGGAACTTGCTCCTTGGCAACTCTCTTAATCAAACCTTTATGGATCGCACATAATAGCCGGATGGAATTGTCAATATCGTTTGTTTGGTAAACGAAAAATCCATCATGGGCCTACAAGGAATCTTAAACCATCTGGCCTAGCGAGATCGAAAGAATTATACCGACCGACATTCTGGAAATTGCGCTCAGGATTGATTTTGGGTCGACCAAGTTTCCTGAATTTGTATCGCCCTCGAGCAAATAGACAACATTCAGACCAGTTCTGAATGGACTGTCACTTATAAACACAACATAGACACTTGCATCTTAACTGCTTCAACCGAAATTTCTGCTCTTCGTAACGCATATCGCGAATACTTCCACTTAAATCGGCGTCTTTTTTTCTTTCCACAATGAAAGGAAGCATAACAGCGCCTACAAGCCCCTGGGACGACCTCCGCTTTGCCACCCAGCAATAATCACCAATCGAAAGCCGGGCTCGTTCCACTTTGAGATTTCGAATTTGGAATTCAGCTAGGACCATATTGCGGTTTTCACGAAACTAATTCATTCCTCAATTTGAAGCAAAAATGAACGATATTTAGACGAATACTTGCTCTGCTGTGTCAACAATGAGGACAACCTGCACGCAACTAAGCACAACTAATGTCAGCCCACCAGCAGACCCTTACTTCATATTCCGAGCTATCTGCGGAGGAAGCAGAGACCTCCGAAACCGTTCGTTGCAGGCTGATTTGCGATGCTGGCTGAACAGCAACATTGCCAGTATTCACATCCGGTCGTTTCAGCCAACTTTCCAGCAATTTCTTGCCTAGCGTTCGTCCCGCATCGGTGAGCTGATACCTGATCGAGAACTTGATGAGCTCGAGTCACGAAAGGTTCACGATTGTCAACCGTGCTGGCGATCCCGATTTCATGACGAGCTCCTTATTGATGAGAGTCGTCATCCCGCTCCAGGCGTTGTAGAAGTTAGACCCGGTACCATTCACATCGACGGCTGTGAAACTCGTCTCCGAATACGGCTGGGCGGCAATGATCACTTCCCCTTTCCGATAGATTCGATCTTCTTTGGCCATGGCAATAAGAATCGCATAAGCGCCAGACTACGGACGATTAACAGGCATGATTACGAGAATTAGAAAAATGCAACCTGAAATCTGGGAATATATTCACGTGAAGCAGCAGTTCGGGCCTTTTTTGCAGGACGATTTGGTTGTTCTGAAGTAATGGGCTCTTCTGTCACGCTTAATTCGACTGAATCCGCCTGGGAACTCGGCAGCAGCGTCAGGCCATGGCTTCGAATGACTTTTTGGATCTGATGATTGTAAATTACGATGACTGAATACAAACATTGCTTGCAGAACCTCGACGCTCAAATAAGTGCCGACATATTTCAAACGTTTGATATCGTCGATGGATTTGATTGGGAGCGGCGACTTCTGGATCGATTGCAACGCCTGAGCCACACTAAACCGTTGGGCGATCAGGAGCGCCGAGAGCAGCACCTTTTTGTAAGTGCTGATAATATTCAGATTGGCATTCTTGCTCTGAACGGCGGCTTCAATGACCTTCTGGACGCCAGCGGCTATGAACTCGTTGTATGGACAGACGCAGGCGCCCGGCGCCGCTGCCTGTTTCGACTTGGCCTGCCTGGCCATGACGATCGCATCGACAAATGAGAAATAAAACACCGTATAGAGAGACTCTCTTCTCCTTTCCAGTCTAAGAGCAAAGAAGACCAAGTCTGTATGAAAGGACCCCATCATCACCCCATCACCCCATCGCCCCATTGTCATCTGCTCAGCTCGTATAAAAATTTCGTCAAAGTTTCCGACATGTTCTGGTCGCACCATCGTTCCATTAAGGATAGCGGCGGTTTTGGAATGGAGTGATCATGTAAGGAACAAACGATTACTACGGTCACAAAACGTCAGCGATTCTCACATTCTACAGCCTTCCACACTCTCAAACGCGTTAGAAAAAACTCGATATGTATCAACGTAAAGCGAAGTTCTTCCGAAAGCAACTCAAGTATCTTTGATAGCAGCCATCTCCTGCGTTTGAAAAGTTCCAACAGTCTGGCCACTCTCCAGTTATTGTCGTATGGAGTAATGACTTTTCTGAAAATAATTTTGAAAATCAATGATGGTTTAGAAAATTGTGGATTTACGAAGTCGGTTTTTAGAGTGATTTATATCAGAGTTTTGCTATTAATTGAGAACTGGTTTTGGAAAGTTAGGGTTTTGTTAACTTGGAACTGATTTGGAACTTGAAGGTGGGACCGTATGGGCGAGAGCAAACCTACTCAGCGGCCTAGCACTTGGGCACAAAACCATCACAAAGGGACAGAACGCTGTCCTCGTGGCTGCAGCCGAAACAATGGGAAACCCAGAGAGCCTCGTAAAGTCACTTCAGCGCACGCTCAGATGAAGATCGGCAGATTAAAAATCTTCCCGCCCCGCATCCACCACAGCGAATACTCTTGGCTGGATTTCAACAAGGACAATCGGTTGAATCCATCAAATTGGACTCGCCGCAAACAGCAAAAGAAGTCATTTGTGATATTTGGACAGGAGCAAACTAGGCAATCGAACGAAGCGATATCTTCATACAGGTTACCTTAAAGGAGCGCAGCCCATCCAAAGACTCATCTAATTGCACGCCCCTTTACCAGAGTGACATTATATTAATAGGGATGTCGTCAGACGATCTGTTGAAATCGTTCTGGCTGCTTTGGGCATCGCAAGCGTGCTCGTTGCTTGGCACCGATCTGACGCAGTTCGGATTGCGATTATGGGCCTATAACCATTCGCAGAGCCTGAGCCAGTTTACCTGGATTGCATTCTTCGCCGAGGTTCGATGTTATCTTGCTGTCAGAGGCCGGTCAACGTCTTCAGGCGCCCTCATTGCTGCTTTCACCATTGGCCGGATTAGTAGCTGATAAATGTTCACGAAAGCATGGTATGCGATAGTCGCAACAATACCAAAAAAGGCTAAAGACAGCTTAGTGATGATGGTTGCCGATACTGTTGCGATGCTATCGAATCTGTGTCTGCTCTGGCTATATACCTGTGGATCTTTAACTATGGCCAGCCTGTCCATAGCCATTGTCATCCAATCGATTTGCAGTTCGTTTCATTGGCCGGCGTTCATCGCAACAATGTCGTTGCTGGTGCCCAAAGAGAAACTCGTCCAATACGGAGCGTTAAATGAGGCATTGCTGCATCTCAACAACAAGTTTGCTTCCTATTCACAATGTAATTTGTAGGTCGCGCCGGCCGTTGTCATGATGCTTGCTCCGACAATCGCTGCCTTTATCCTATCGGTATCTAACGACGAACTCCATGTCCTGTTTCTCATCGAGTTCTCAACGTTCATCATGGCTTTCATGGTGATGCTCTTGATCCGGGTCCCCAACCCGCCATCGCAAGGACCAGCATTACCCAATTTTGTTCGCGACATCCTCGAGCCATTGCAATTCATCTACGATCGTCCTGCCTTGTGTCTGCTGATTTGCTATCTGTTCTTGAACAGCTTCATCTCGGGCATTAATCAGATTCTGACGACGCCTTATCTGCTGTCGTTTTCTGATGCGACGTCTCTTGGGCTGGTCATCACAGTATCTGGGCTTGGCGGAGTATTAGGTGGGTGTGCTCTTAGCATGCTCGGCGGACCGAAATCCAACCTGGTTGGCGTCCTGACAGCAACATCCATTCAAGGATTGCTTCTGGCGATAACAGGGTTGGCGCCGAGCAGTGTTCTGCAAGGATGTGTTGGATTTCTATACACTCTGTTCTTGCCGATGTTGAGATTATGCAGGGTCGCTATATTTCAGAGAAAGACACCAGCCAGAATGCAGGGACGAATCTTCTCTCTACAGAGGGCAGTAAAACAGCTGGCGATGCCTCTCGCCTCAATCAGCAGCGGTTTTCTGGCGGATTGCTTTGAGCAGCTGCTGAAAGACGACAACGCCTATCTAGCGAGCAGTATTGGGAGGATCATCGGTGTTGGCAAGGGCCGAGGAATTGCCCTATTGTTCATCAATCTGGGAAGTTTCATCGCCATAGTTAGCATGCTCGGATTCCTATATAAACCTCTTCGCCTGGTTGAAACGGAGCTTCCAGACCAAGAACATATTTCTTCCAAGAAGGTCGAATAATCTCCACCCAAATTGACGCTTGCCTGCATCAATCGCTACGAATAGCAGATAATTGCTATCAAGAAAATCCCTCTATACTTATGTAATGTTTTGTAGTAAACGACATGACTAGTACAGCATCGTTTTGTTGAAGTAGTCTCATGCCAGCTGGATCATCTTTTTACATATAGATTGGCAATGCTGAAGAGCGTTCTATGGTGTTGCGCATTGTTAGGGTAACGTGGTACTGATAACAGAGCCCGATACCTCTCTGTCTTGGTCATTTTCATAATGGCATCATAGTCCATGTCATGAGGCCAGACGAAGTCGTCGAGATCGTTAATCTCTGTGACTCGGATTCAGAGCCGGTCACCTCGACCCCGACGCCCTGCCAGCGCCCGTCGCCTTTCGACCCGGATCCAGCCGATTCCGTCCCGTTCGTTCGCCTGGGGACCATCACGACCCGTGTCACGATCTCGGAAGACGATCTTGACCGTTTATCAACCAAGCTGACCATCAAGCGAGATAGATTATCGACCGAATTCCAGCTTGCCGTATTCGCTTCGGATGACGACCTGCCTATCGGCTATATCGCCCGAGAGATTGCCCATCTTTTCGAAAGGGCTCTTGCTGGAGATTATCTGAAGCTATTTGCCGAAATCTCTCAGAACGCTTTTAAACGCCTGCGATCCGATGGCGTCGCCGTCGGCGCTCATTTCATCCCACTGATCGTCGTCATTACAGTTCGGCCGTTGTTCATCACATCTGTATTTCGAATGCTACGACAATCTCGAGCTCCATTCATTTGCGAACCTGCAATACACGCCATGATCCAGGCACAGGCGGCTGCCGACGCTGCCAAACCCGCTCCTGCTACGATTTCGTCGTCGTCGAGCGCCATCAACCCGACTGATTTATGGAAGCTGTTCGACAGCGCCCTGAATGCGATTCCGAGTGATTGCAGGTCAATGGAGCCTGATTCCTGCGTTAAGACGCAAATCTACGAATACCAGAAATCTGGGCTGGGCTGGATGATACAACGCGAGCAGGACCATGTCCGAGCTCACTGATTTTTGTGCTAAACTTCGTGCTGAATCTGCGTCGCAGGCGAACGACGATTTCCAGCACGTTTTCTGGAATAAATTCACGAACAAGGATGGTGCCGTCGTCTACCATAACTTCTTCACGCAGGAGTCGTCGGCTGTGCTGCCAACCGGTTTCAAGGGTGGCATTCTGGCTGACGAAATGGGGCTGGTACGTCAGCGCGCTCCTCGGCCTTTGAGGCTTGCTGAAGTGAATTTCAGGGGAAGACCTTGCAAGTGATATCGCTTGTTGTGTCGAATTCCAGATCGCATCCAGATGGCGGGATTTGTTCGTCGGGCCCGACTATGATCGTCTGTCCTGTTAGTGTTGTTGGGAACTGGGTCGATCAGTTCAAAAAGCATGTCGACGGATCTGCCAAACTACGAATCCAGGTCTATCATGGCAACGATCGATTCAAACAGCAATTAGGTTGTGCCTCTGTGTGTCTCTTTGTCAAATTCGATCTATTGCCGTTTTGTTGTACTGATCGCTGATATCAGATGATGCGGATGTTGTGATCACCACGTACGCGACGCTGGCAGCCGATTATAAACCCATTAAAGACAGTCCGGACGAAAAACGGAAAATTCCAGTGTTCGCAACAAGATGGCTTCGAATTGTTCTGGACGAGGTATGCTCGGATCCGTTGAAGTGTTTCTTTTCTTTGTTTCCATTCTGTCATTCTCAACATGTTGTCATCGCTATGACTAAATCACCTGTAGGCTCACATCATCCGATCGCAACGAAGTTTACAGCATGCCGCTGTGATGGCGATCGATGCGGATCGTCGTTGGTGTCTTAGTGGGACTCCTATCCAGAACCATCTCGATGACTTCTATTCGCTGCTGAAATTCCTTCGCGCCCAGCCTCTCGATGAGTATCGGACCTGGAATGGAGCCGTCGTGGTACCGTTTAAGTCTGGCAGCTCCCAGGGTACAGAACGTGTTCAGGTTTGGGTATGCTGTTATACTATGCTGACCCCCTTACGTTGGTGATTCTTCAGGCCATTTTTCGGGCTGTTTGTTTAAGGAGGACGAAAACTTCTCAGCAGACGGACATTACTCTGCCGCCTAAAAAGGTTTTCATTGTTAAAGTGATACTTTCTGATGTAGAGAAACGTCTCTATCATACTCTGGTAGAACATGGCAGGGTTAGATTACCTTTTTATTCTTGATTTTGTGCTAATTTTATGACAGTCTCGTTTCTCTGAGATGGTTAAATCTGGGAAGCTACTGGGCGGGTACGCTGGCGTGCTGGAATGCCTTCTACGCATGCGAATGTGCTGCAGCCACCCGGTAATCCACGCCCTTCAATGCGGTCATTCGATGCGCTCAACGCTGTCTCCCAGAACTTAGTTCCATCCCATTTCTTTGACAGCTCATTAAGTCCGAACCAACCGCAGCGCTCTGCTGTTGAGGTTTGCCTTCTCTTCATGTTATGAGCAATTCGATTAATCAACCTTAGATCTTATCGGATATTCTGCAAGAATCTAATGATGAGGATTGCTGTTTCTGCCTGCAGCCTCTAACCGATCCGTGCATCACGAAATGTGCTCATTTATTTTGTCGACAATGCATATTGAAATTTGTCGCATCTCATCACGTCTGCCCAGTATGCTCTTCGCCTTTAGGTTCATAAAGCACTCCTTCTCCACTGACTTTCCGCTGACTGTGATTTAGACGAGAACTCGATTATGACGCCCTTGAAGAAAAAACAAGCGAAGAATCGAAGCAAATCTAATCAACAACGTGCACCTTATCTAGACTCATCTTTTATTTCCTCCAAAATTCGGGCTTTGCTTGACCAGCTGAAAGGGTTTGAAGCCAATTTTTTTCGTGCTGAATTGTGTCTTTATTAAAGTCCATTTGTAGACTTCGCAATGAGGATCCGACCATTAAATCCGTACTATTTTCGCAATGGGTCGGAATGCTATCGATTATTGAGACAATCCTCACCAGAGAAGGCTTCGTCATCAGAAGGCTGGATGGATCAATGTCCAGACAACAGCGCGAGGCTGCCATCGAAACATTTCAAGTCGAATCCGTTCGTTCAACTTCTTCCTTCGACTAAACTGACCTTAGAACGACCCAGACGTGACGATATTCATTATTTCGCTGCAAGCTGGGAACGTTGGCCTCACCCTGACAGCTGCGTCTCGTGTCTTCATTATGGATCTCTGGTACAATCCTGTAGGTCGACTTTGTGAAAAAAAAAAATCAGCAAAAGTTCAAAATTTTTCTCAAAAAGTCAGAAATTTGTGCAACCCCTGTATGACCGATACCTGCAGGGACTCGAGCAACAGGCCATCGATCGGGTGCATCGCGTTGGGCAACTCAAGCCCGTATATATCTACAGGTTCATTGCAGATGATACCGTAGAAGAAAAGATCTTGAAATTACAAGAGAAAAAGAAGAATATTATGGAGCAGACATTAGCTTCTGGGCAGCCAGCAGCAAACAAACCGAAAAACGTTCTAGAGGAGATCAACTATCTCTTTAGCTGACGTACCAGAAGTTCTCTGGTAAATTGCTGCTATTTATTGTGATTATTTTCTTCAAGATCACTGTTCCATTAATTTCACTTGAATCCAACAGTAATGAGTAAATATTTGTAATCATATTTTACCTGGCGAACACATTAAGGAAGCCCAATGAATCTGTTGACTGGTTTATAAGCACTACTGCATGCTTACGTATCTAGGCCAGCAATTTGGCCTTCTTTCTGTCATTAATCAGACTCACGAATTTGCCTTGAGAGTGAAGAGAATGAATGGTATCACATCCCCCGACAAATTCGCCTCCGACTAATCAAGACAATAAGACAAGCAGCAGCGATGATCAGAGAACACATCTACCGAAAGTCTGGGGAACAGTTCGACATCCAGAGATGGATGACAATACACTTTGAATAGCACCGCCATCATCCATCTCATCCAATTCATAAACCATGAAATCAAAGCCTAACGAGCCTATCAGACGTTTGGCTCGCTCACAATACTACGAGATTGTCTTGAAATTGCATAACAAGCTAGCACGGTCGATACCTACCGGACAGTATGTCTTTGAAAACATGACAATCAAACACGAATTGATCATCTTCTTCACATCATCGATGGAAATGTTGCCAGCGGCTGGCATTGCTGTTGAAAAAAACGATCCAATTGGCGCTGATCAGAAGGAGCTTGAGGTCGAATGTAAAATGCAGGAGATCGATAAAGACAATGAAGAAATATTCTGCGCAGTCGACATCCGAATAACGCCTGATCCTTCTGGAGCCGAAGTGCCATCAATGAATGGGCTTGTGCTGAACAAGACGATTCCATTCCTTCCATTTTATGTGAATCTGAACGCCAAGCGGATTGGCAAAGGGTTGATTCGTTTAATGGAAACTTCACAGTGTATTGGTATGGTGATCGACCGATCATCGGTCCCTATGATGAGAAAGATCTCCTGAACAAAAAACAGCCATGGTTTCACATCATGCTGATTGTATCGATCAGTCAGACATATCGATCTTTGCCGGTTGACAGGAAGTTGTAATTCTTTTGTAAAACTGGTCGAAACACCCAAACCTCGGAATGGCGTGTGCCACAGCTGGTTCGCGCGTGCTTTGCACGTAATGGCTATTTGATTCCTGGAACCTTTTGGCATAATCAATCGTTAAATTCGGGAATTGACCTTATCGGCCAATGTTCTCAATGTTATCATCGATGATCAATGGCGAGTACGAGAACAACGTCGCCGAAATCATTCCTGGTACGACCGCATTGCGCTTGCTGACGGAATCATTGATATTTCGTGTCACAGGCCGATTAGATTTGATGTGCTTTCAGGGCGCTTCCCCGCCTTCTAGTCCAGCGACGAAAGATGCCGTTTTCTTCACTGTCGATCGCATTCTTAATTACGAGCCGTTTTTCGCCGATTTCGGCCCGCTGAACTTGGGCCAATTGTACCGATTCTGCCAGATCATCGAAGAGAAGCTGCAGAACCCCGAATACAAAGGCAAGAAGTTGATTCTGTACACAGCAAAAGGCCCACATAAGAAGGCGAATACCGGTTATCTGATCGCCAGCTATCTCGTTATCGTTATGAATATGTCGCCCGAGGAAGCCTGGAACAAGATCGCCCATATCAGCCAAGGATTCATCCCATTTCGGGACGCCTCAATGCAGGTTTGCACTTACAAGCTAACGATTTTGAATTGTTTGAAAGCGTTGGCAACCGCGACGCGATTGGGATGGTTCAACATCGCAACGTTCGATATCCAGCAATATGAACATTTAGAGAAAATTGAAAATGGCGACCTGAACCTTATTATTCCGGGAAAATTCGTCCACTTTAGTGGGCCTTCGAACGCCCATCGCGACCCCGATGGATATCCGTCAAAAACGCCCAACGATTACATTGAGACCTTTAAAAAGCTGGGTGTCAGCGATATCATTCGTTTGAATAAGAAATGCTACGACAAATGCAAATTCACTAAGCATGGTAAACAATCCAATAATGAAAGGATTAAAATTGCCGACCAATGCTGTGTTGTAGGTTTCCAACACCATGACATGTACTTCATCGATGGCACGACGCCCAGTATGGCGATTCTGGAGCGGTTCATGTCGGTATGCGAACAGGCCAAGGGAATGGTCGCTGTGCATTGCAAAGCTGGTCTAGGCCGAACTGGGACCTGTGTAGCATGTTATATGATGAAATTCTACCGGTTGACTGCAGCCGAAGCGATCGCCTGGCTGCGAATATGTCGTCCTGGTAGCGTGCTCGGACCTCAACAGGAATTCTTAGAAGATATGCAATCTGTCATGTGGCGTGAGAACGATAAGCTTCGCAGATCGGCGTCGATCGTGTCTGATAAGAAGAACCTCACAGCGTACAACCTTGAGAAACAGTTGCAGAATGTAATCGATTTTCGGGATGATCTACTGCTATGTAACTAAAAATGATGAATAGGTTAAAGTGTCATCTGACGCTGCTGAATTAAAAGACTCTAAGAAGGCGGAAGAACTTGAATCGCAGGGCGACTCGCTCGTGCATCGGAAATTCGAGGCTCAACATCGGAAATCAGACGCGGAAATCAAATTTAGCTCTGACTTGGACTTTTCAGATCTACCGAGGCCTAACCTCCATACCATTGAATAAACATCACAGCGATCTCTTCACCATGCTATAATACAGAATAATTTATAGATCGACATTCGTTTTGCTCACCGTTTCAGAGGTATTCGTCATTTCATTTTGATAGAGTAAGGCGTACCTGCTTAGGGTTTGTTCGTATTCAATAGCGAGGCTGCTGTATATTCCTACAAAAGTTCAGTTGGAGATAGCGATTAAACCATCGGGTGAGAATACCTGGGAGCCCTATAAGACAGCTTCGTAGACTACATAAAGGCAGTGAAGTCCCACGAAACAAATCGTTGAATATCTTATAGATACCAAGGAAGAACGAGAACCTGTCTTCATAATCTTGAGCGAGCTGTACAAATTCGGGCTCGGACAAGAGATCACCGAACGACGTTATAAATCGCAAAGCCAAATGATGGCAATACCCGTTATCGCTGGGACATTTCGGAACGATATCCTACGAGCCGAAATTCAGCACGGCTATCAGGTCGTCAGAGACGAGCTATCTCTCACGCTTGCGTTCACGAATCGCAATGAGATCAGAGGATCCGAATATTTCGAGTCGAAATTGGCGGCGTATTGGTCATTGCCCGTCCTCGGTTGGCTGAACGTGTAGATCCCTCTTAGTCTTCCATGAACGTCGGGAGAGCGAGACACGGCCTGAGAGCATAATTAACATCGAAATCGTTCCTGTCAAGTGGTAACAACTTTGGCAAATAGAGAAGCCATGGCACCGCCGAAACTATGCCCAGTTAGGAAGATAGTCTTGGAGGAATTTCTGGGCATCGAGATGATAGAGAGAACTTTGTCATACAGACAATCCTCTCGAGGATTGAACAGCGAATTGTAAATTCCAACGTGAACTTCGCCGAGATCTTCAATACTGAACCTTGCCAATGTCATATCAGAAGTCCAACTAACGAGATTGAGAGCATCCGGGCCACGAAACGAAATCATCATCGACGATTCGTTGCTGCAAACGTAAATCGCAGCATCGGGACGATAAAGGAGCTCGTCGAAGTTATTGACCGCTTCCGAAGCCATGACGGCGCCTCCACATTCGTTGAACGCAAAGCCATTGAATCTCAGATTCCATTTCGAGGTAACAACGTCTTTTACTACAGCCGGATGTTCATATGCCAACCTGGCGAGCTGCATCATGAAATGCGCGTTGAAAGGATGCTCGATGGGGCTCAGACGACTGTTCTCAAAATTTTCCATGACTAAAGGAAACCTGGGCGAGTCGACTTCGTACTACATCGAAATCAGGATTGCGACAGAGAGCGGTTTGCATAGGAAATACCCTTTCTGGAATATCGAATGACGGTGATAGAATATTGGTCATAGAATATGTGTGGACACTGCCCGATTCTGTAGTATAGAATCCACTGTAATGTGTGCAGAGAAAGTTCTCAATCTTGCGCTGGAGTCCTGATTGCCAGTTTCAGCATTAACAGCAGGTTAAGCACCAGCGTATTTCGACCTTTGTACAATAGAGAGAACCCATATTTCTGCCAAATGAAGATCAAGATGTTGTAGACCGTAATCTGGAACAGGAACGAGATGGACACATCGTAGGCGGCCATGATTCGAGACCAGATTAGTTTCACATCCTCGATATAGTCGGCCTCGATGACATCCAGGCAAAAGTTAAGCGATCGCCTAATAGAATCGGGAAGGACTAGAAGATACTCGTCTATGGTAGAATGAGAAATGGTTATGAATGAGAAACATCCTTGATATACCGCTTTCATCTTTCGACATCCTCCAAGGAATGGACGCCAGCTCCAAGAATGCAACAAAAGGCCATGTAAACACCTGCAAGCACAGACCAGCACTTAAACCATTCAAAAAGCAGACGATTTGGCGTCCTCACTTCGGCTTACCCTGAGCATGACCTTGCAGAGATTGGGCCAGAATTCGGCTTCAGCCGTGGCCTGATCCTGGCCCGAGATGCCAAACCTGTACCCCATCAGCGGCGTATGTATTACCGAAGCGCGCCCCGGCTTCGCCTATCGGCCCAGTCCAAAATCGCCGATGAATCGGAGTCGGTTGTGAGGTCGACAACAATCGAAGGCGAAATGAGACAGCAAAGCTGGCAGTGACGACGTGAGGTGAAAACGTCGACGGGGAGGCGCGACCCTGATAGTAATGTTACATCAATTGAAGCCATGCATCAATGGCATCATGTTGGTCGTATCGCAGGGCGCCCGACCTTGCATGGTCAGAAGAAATCGCGAGGAGCGCCAGCAAGGGACGAGTTCGGTTCGTTATCGTTTCGCAAAGCGCTGACAATGCGGACGTTTGCAGGCGCAATGGAATCTGGGCGAGCATACTGTCATGGAAGATCGTCTGCATGCATGGTTCGGGACGATTTTCATATCAGTGACGTCATGAGAATTGGCTCGACGCCCCTTGAAGACCTGACCAAAAGGGCTTTGCCTAAATAGTTTTCCGCTCGTCGTCTCAGCGTGAGGCGAATCTTTCCATCAGAACAAATCTTGACCAATCTGGAGGGAACTCAAGGTGTAGGATTGGGCTGCGCTCACTGCGTCTCCCGAGCATCATGGTTTCAAAGAGCCCAATTTCTCACATTTCCGAATTATAGTCGATAGATTACTATGGCTTCCATCAAAATCTCGATCTGGTGCTCCCTGACATCTTCTGAAAACTCCAAGCTGAGAAATCATCGCAGGATAGGGTTTGTGTGTGTATTAGATCTATTCCTGCCAAGCAACAGCCTCCATACAGTCGTCTGTTAAAACCAATACCGAAGGGATCAAACAACCGTGTAACATATTTGTAAATTAACACTTTTTATGACTTATTAAGGGCAAGATTTCAACTTAAGGTTTAATCAAATGGATTGCCAAACGGGAAGGAAGCAGCAGCTGGAGCCGCCAGCTGTCTTCTTCATTCCGATTGTCGTCGGTAAAACAGTAGATAGGCGTTGCTCTGGCAGATTTCCTCGGCCTGCACAACCTTCACCGTATCATCATCGAAATGACGCCATACGCCATCCAGCCCTTTTGTGAAAGCCGTGTAATGCCCGAAGAACGAGGCGCCAAAATGGTTGATGACCCCGAACAGCTCGTATCGAGGCACTTGCGGATCCGATTCCTTCATCGATACGAATGGACTTAGATCCAGATCCTTCAATGGAAATTGAACCTCTTTCGAGATCTTGTTGGCCGCCTCCCCGAACAGCGCATGCCGGCGTACCGAATCGAAGCGTTTCAGATGAAGAATCAGGACGTCGGGCAATCTCCAGAAACTCATCCGTTTAGAGGCGTTGCCCTTCTGACGGCACGAAGAACAAGTCCAGTCATCGACGCCGAGCGACTCCGTCTTGGTAAACGCTTTGAAGCAATCGTAGATCGTCAAAGTCGGGTTGATCGGAGTCGGGACGAAACCTTTGCTTTCGCGTTCCACTCGCTGATACTCGCTCATATCGATCTCGTCCAACAACTCATCAGTTTTCCAGCGCAGGACCAATACGGGCCGCAGGTAATACCGAAGGTCGACCGGATCATCGGTGTTCGAGATAAAGGTTCGTTCGTTGTTGTAGTACATTTCAATCTTGAAGCTCGGCTTGCGATCCGGATGACAGAGGCTTCGATGAAGGAATTGGTACATGCGCTGGTAGATCTGTTGGCCGGTTACGCGTGGACAGGAGTCGAGCGAGAAATCCACAGCGAACGGCTTGCCACGGAACAAGATCGTGGACTCGCCCGAAGGATTCGCAATCTGCCGCATAATGCAGGAAATCGGAATGCAGCGAGGCCGGATCTCGAAGACGGCCAGCTCCTGCGAGGACGATATGTCGATGGAGTCGTTGGTCTTGGCCAGGAAAGTGAGCGGTCGCGACGTCGCTAGATACGCGACCACGAGCTGATTTCCAGGTGTAAAATCGAACCGTTCGGCCAACAGGGGTAGTATGGCCGCCTCCAGCGATATTACAGAGAGTCGCTCAACTAAACGAAGCATTATTTTACGGGATTGATATGAATATCGAAAATGAAATACCTTTAACGTTAAGCTGGGTAGGAACCTGACCAGAAACGGGAAAGTAAATCACAGGAATGATCCGGACGGGTTCGGGCAGAGGCAATGAGACGTACATGAACGGGTCGAAGGTCGCCGACGGCGGGCAAGTCGGGTTCGCCGCGCAGACCAGCTCGGATTTGAACTGGCCCAGAAGGCAGTCGTTCACGACCGATTGATCGCGGGCCAGATAGTTGGTCCACTGTTCCTGGGCGACGACGTCGTCGGACCGACCGTTGCTCTCGATCGCGGGGATGTACGGCTTCTGGCGAATCCGGTTGAGATCCTCATGGATTCCGTCCAGAAGGAACGACAGAAATTCCTGAGCGACGACAAAGTCAGTATGAAGACAATAAACAGAAATTGGACAAGATGTTGAACGCACAAAAGAAATCGAAGAATGTTACCTGAGCATCTTGCTGCTGGCAACCAGCAAACTGTGAAGCGAAACAAGAGACGGCTCGTTTGAACTCTCGCGGGTCCGCATACGGGGCGTCGCTGAACCACATCTCTTTGAGGAGGTCGGCGTAGGCCTCGACCAGGCGTCCTTTGCTGCCCAGCGGGTTGTCCGAGTTGAGCTCCTGGACGTAATCGTTGGAAAGGAAGACTCGCGTGAGCTCGTGAGTGCCGCTCAGACATTGCAATGCCGCATTGATATAGCACGAATTGCCAATATTCATCTGAACGCACAGCACCCTAAATAAACGAACGCGCATTCGAGCAAATTCTGCAGTCGTACCAGCCCACAGGCACCAGGGAGGTGGGTTCGAGCAGCGCCTTTCTCAGAGGTGTGGTCAAGCTTCTGGTGCCAGCAGCTACATAAATCGTTATCAGAGCCGAACATGAACGAAGCCAGTCGCCGAACCTATGGCTCTGTTTGCATCGCATCGAGCAGTATTTCGCCTGCTGGCAAGTCTCGCAGACGATCCGGGTCGCATTCGGCGGGATCTGGTCGAAGCAGGCGTTGCACGTATCGAACTCGCCTTGCCGCTTCAGTACATATCTCGAACACGGCCACAGACCGGTCGTCGTCCGCCTCTCAATGAACAGCGTGAAATCATCGCGAACGCCAAGATCGCAAAGCCTCAGTTTCGCTGGGACGACTTCGTAGAAGTCGCCAACGGCCTGCACGCCGCGAATCTCGGACGTGGTCGCCGTACAGATCGAACATACCGCCCTGATCACATCGAATACTGTCGTGAACAAGCTGCAGGTTATGACGATTCGTTTGGACGCCCCAGGAAGGTTGTCGATGCGCTGGATGGTGACAGATATCGGGCGCAGCTGAACGTCGACAACGGGAGCGCCAGGCTGGTGCCGCGTGATCTGTAACGGTCGGCGAATGGCAGGGCCGCCGCCGAACTGAGCCAGAAGAGGCTTCCAGACGTTATCGGGGACGACCACGTAATCGATATCTTTATGCAGCTCGGCCCGAAGCACGAAACCGTCATCAAACGGAGCGAGCAGTTTGCGGGCAGGCAGAGTTGGAACAGCGTCAAAGGCGTCGTCTTCGAGCTTCGACGAGCGCGAATCGGAATCGTTCAGCATGGCGTCGCGTTCATCGAGATCGGCGGCGTCGTTGCGCTCGATGAGCGGCCAGTTGTCGATCGCGCCGGGATGACAGGCTGAGCCCATGTAATAGGCGCGGAACGATTTCCACCAGGACGTCGCGATCAGCATGAGATTGTGGTCGTCGGTGGACGTGGCCAATGCCTGCGAGATGGCAGCATCGATGCAGGTCAAATAGCCCGGATCGGGGCTATCCTCATTGTTCTCCTTCAGCTCCGAATACTTTTCGAAATCGTTTTTGAACCCGGGAACGTCGTTCAAAAACTTTCGAGAAATCATCCGATGGTAATAAGCTTTGACGTTCGATGGGTTCACATGGATGGCGGCGGAAGCGTCATGTTCAGCCTCGGCGAACAGCTTCAATCGATTATACGTGATCGCCCGATTCGTGAGCAGCGTCGAACGTTGATGGCGGTAGTCGTCGCTGGGCGGCAAGCAGTCGAGCGCCATCGAGAACCGATCCAGGGCCAGGCGGTAGTCGCCATTGCGAAACAGGTTGGTTCCATCCGCTCTCAATGCCTGCGCCTCATCAAGCGAAGCGACCATCGACGCGGCACCGTCTCGATGGTGTCGTCAGGCGAATAGGGGAATGACTAGACGAGATTAACAGACAAAGCGTCTCGCTTCTGAGGCGAGCCTACTGTTATATACGGAGTTTAGGGCCGCAGGCCGCCTCAGCCATGTCTTCTAACGAATTCATCCTGCCCGGCCGATTGTAAGTAGGGTGAGACATACCCAGGGTCCTGTATGGGCGGTTCGCAAGCTGAAGCCAGGCGCGGCGATCAGCATCACGAAGAGGGACGAAGTCTGTTGTGATGGCGAGTGATTGCATCCAGCTCCGAAAACGATGAAGGTCGAGTCGGGTTACGGAAACAAACGGCTGATTGTTGATATGGCCATGGGGCTGTTTACCAATGTCGATCTGGCCCAAGGGGCATGATTGCCGAGCACACCTTTGAAATGCCTTATATGCCATCATTCTGTAATCGGTTTTGTCATTTGCTAAACTTGCCAAAGCGACCTAATGTATTTCAGACATAGTCTGTTTATAAAAAATAAGTGAGTCGGTTTGCCGAATTCACTATGGTCTGTCTCTTAGGCTGAACAGTGGAAAGGATCGGGATCAGTATGGTCCCGCCCTTAAGGGCGGGACCATACTGATTCCGATTCTTTCCAGTGCTGAAGCTTCAAAATCCTGGACGTCAAGCTGATTCTGCGGTCCTGTGTATTCAAAGCGACTCTGGAACCTTTAGAAAGGAGGGTGATTGGGTCACTGTAGTTGTTCGCCGAAGGAATCCACGATGATGATTTCTGCTACGAGTTTCATAAACGAGGTTACAGGAAGATAAGAAAATCTATAAAACTAAGAACGATTTCTTTTTTGATTTTGTGCTCGCAATTTTCTGCAACAAGTGAATGGAATCATGCGCCTTGTACCTATGAACATCACATGCAAACTCACGTTACCTAATCGATTTTATTCCTTACAGACGCACTATTTACAATCTGAGTTGACTCTCAAAGTGACATTTCGCTTTCATAGAACCGATTGAGCACGCTGGGGTAGTTATCGTCGTTAGCTTTAGGCATGACAAAGACAGAGCATCCTTCACCCCTGACCTTTGTCGAGGCCGTTATCATCGAAGGTAGAGTCGATGACGATTCCATCTGGGTCGGCTGAGCTCATGCACATTGCAGCAATTACGCCGGGTGCGAATCGTAATTCACTCTTGCTGCTAAATGGAGTAGTGGTCGCATTGTTGATGTCGCTTCTAATTTGTATTTTCCTGGGTGTTGCCTATATTCATATGATGGTTCTAATGCTTTTAGCATTAATGTTAGGCGCTGCTCTAGTCATGTCAGCAAACAGTTGTTTGGGAGTTTTCACGATTTAAATTAGTTTCAGATTTCAGGACGAGTTATCTTCTATTTCGTCTGACGAATCCGAGCATGTGAAACAAAGATAATTGCTGCTATAAACTCTGTTACTAAACGTACCTCGCTCCCTCGTAGGTGCTCATCCTTCCATATTGAAGAGGTACATACTAAGAAACATGATGACTGTGTGGAAGCGATCGAACCTCTGTCTGTTACCCTGACTAATATCGAGGTCTGCATACGAATAGGACCGTTTGTGTAAGGCAATGACAATGGAACGCAAATAGGCCTGGGTGAGAATTATCCAGGATAATCGATCGATTTTTTTATTTCTGCACTGGTAACTTCGAGAACATCTCTGACTTCGAATAATGAACTCTGCCGTCATGGGAACGGTGGTTCTGCTGGTGCTCGCCTGTTTAATTCCTGCAATTTCTCAGGCAGACGCTTCCTCTGCAACCAGTCCAATTACAACGCCATCGCCAACCACGGCTGAAATAAGTCTCCCGCCTTCAACGACAGCGACAGCCCAAAGCTGGTTTGAGTCGACTCGTGTTAGCCCGCCATCCTCAGCGAAGCATCGAACTACGACGTCGCATCCTACAACAAATCCATCACCTTCATCGTCAGCTTCTATGAGTGATCAGACAACAACACCTCTTCCAACGACAACTCATTCACCACCGACAATAGCTTCGAAGTCGTTCTCATTACGCTCAGACTCAACAACTACAGGTCCATCTATAATAGCTTCAACGTCGTCTTCAATACCAGCCTCATTAACTACAGCACCATCTTCAACAGATTCAACATCATCTTCATTACCAGCC
>RBZT01000721.1:47695-129312 GCA_003693705.1 Polymyxa betae
CTTCATTACCAGCCTTAACAACTACAGCACTTTCAACAGATCCAACATCATCTTTATTACCAGCCTTAACAACTACAGCACTATCAATAGATCCAACATCGTCTTCATTACCAGCCTTAACAACTACAGCACCATCTACAATAGCTCCAACACCATCCTCGTTTCTACAAGCGTTAACAACTCCAATATCATCTACATTAGCCCCAATACCATCTACATCACAAGCTGCGACGTCAACACCAGCTCTTGTTAATACTTCAGCTCCCTTTCCTCCTCCATCGACAGATCTGGCTACCTCATCTGCGCCTCCAACCATAACCTCAAGTACACTACCGTCATCATTGTCAATAGCTCAGACTCCATCTCCAGCAACATCTCCACCTATCATCCAGTTAGCTACAACATCTGCAACTTCAACGTTTCTCCCAGTTTTTACTTCGACCCAAAATGAGACAGAACGTACAGCTTCCACATTCGTTGCTAATCTATCGACGACGCAATCCTCTGTTCGACTCCCTACTGCAATTACCACCCTAAACTCATCCACAGCTCCTACAGCTCCTACAACTGCCAATCTATTACAAACTTCGTCCGCTTTGTCGCGTGGAACCGAAATAAGCGTAGGCTTGAGCACATCTAGTGCCCTCGTTTCGCAAATCACGTCATCGAGGTCGAAATTAGCATCTAGATTCTCGCCTCGTCGCTCAACGGTATTAAGAACCGCAACGACGATAAATGCTGTAGATCCTCTAAGCCTTACAAACACATCATCTCGCCGTCGCAGATCAACTTTTTCGAATAGCGATAGCCGCCAATCAACTAAATCATCCGGTCTGTCAGATACATCTGCGTCAATTATTGTTCCCAGTGCTAATCCTGCATCATTTACTAAGGAAGCTTCATCATCATCATCAAAACCTACCTCGTCGTCGCCATCGTCGTCTGTAAGCTCAGGGCTTGAATGGGCTGTCAATGTCACTGTGCCTCTGAAAATCTCTGTGAGCTCGCTCGCAAATCCAGACAATCTCATTCAGCGATTTCATCTCGCTGTTGCATCTTCTCTACGCGTGTCTGCCAGCCGTTTCATTCTCGTGACTCTCAACTCGACAGATAATACTCTGCGTTTTTGTGTGACTCCTTCCTCGAGCACCGATTCACGATCTGCACTCAGTATGGCCGAGCTTTTCGTCGATGCAATAAGGAACTCGACTTCGTCGCTCCACAGCGATTTCTTAGCGTCTGTTGTGGCATCGCCTGACAGTATTTCCTTCGAGGGCGTCGCCTTGCATCATTGCACTGACGATAGCTACGTTTTCGAGAGAGAATCTTGCATGATCACTTCTACCGGCTCCTTATCAACTTCGTCCTCGAGCCTCATCGATTTCTTGAAACTGGCACTGATTTTCGCAGGAGGAATAATAACCATTGTTGTCATCGTTCTCGGCTCTCGTAAAGTCATGCAGATGAGAGCAAGAAAGCGTCGTCGTGATCGTGGCTTATATACTGATGATGCCTCCATCGAGCTGAAAAGCGTCGGCCGACCCATTTCTATGTGGTACATGAAAAATTCGTGATTTTCACTTGTACAGTTTTAGCAGGAGTAATAATTAGATGTATTTAGTTTTCTGAGCAAGGTTTCAACTTTTTCGAAACGTAGTAGGGTGGGTCTAAATTTGTGAAATCACCTTCTGCTGACCTTTTCGGCAACGGAGGCAAAATCAAAACATTCAATATTAGCGAGCTGAAGATTTAGTCATGCAAACAAATTTAACTTTGTCATCAATGAAAACAGAAACCCTCTTATAAAAATTCTCCCGAGTAAGACGAGAGCCATTCCTCTTAACCAACCCGCGATAACAACGACGAGTTAGGAATATATAGAGAACAGGCTTAATAACATCATCAGTATTAGAATTCAATATCAGAAACTTCACGACTTAACGTATCATTATCTAACTCCATAAATATATGATCAAATAATTCAAAGTGAAACATAAAATTGTCGAGTTGTCTTTAGTTAATGTGTTTGTAAATCTTAATGATAAATGGATCCAAATCAGAAATATTGGCAGAATAAGGCAAACGAGCAAAACATAAACCCCCCCCCTCCAATGAGAGGTTCAAAATAATTATTAAAAGTTGGAGGATACATGGGCAAAAGGTTCTTCAAAAAAGTCTAAACTTACATCTTTGATAAGCGAATGGTGGTGGAATCCTTTCCTTGATGAGCTTCTTGATGTCCCATGGTAGATGGTTCAGATGGAAGGATCTGGTTGATGGTCTTGACGAGATTGTCGTCGTCGATGAACTCCACAAAAGTCTTAATGTACAAGGGTTGCCGTCCTTCTTCGTACCTTGGCAGGTGTCTGCTGGTCGTTCTCGTGGTTGGTGCTGAAAGCAGAACTCAGTAGCTTGTTCTCGTAAGCATCTGGTTCCTCTTGTTGTGACTCCAAAACAACGTCGTTTAGCCGGCTCTTCAACATTGACGAAACCATCAATGACATCCGAAATAAGGCGAAAATCATCCAAAATCATCCTCAGGATAATCAACAATTAACGAAACATCTGATAAAATGGAACAGGTCTCGTCATCGTCATCACTGACAGGTCAAGGATAACAGATTGAGACGAAATAGGGCAATTAATAGAGGGAATCGATGGGAAAAGAAATGTGATTAAGTTTAGGAGGAACTTGTGAAGATTCAGTGAAACCGAATCCGAAATCGAGAGGGAGAAAGGATTCAACGAAAGCAAGCATAGTGAACATACAATTGAGGAGCTGGATATCTGAAATGATCGGTGACCAACAGTTGAATCCGTCGTCCATTGAATCATCATACGTTCATAGATGGTGAAAGCGCCCGTATCGACGTCTGATCGTCGACGCTGCTCGGGTCTGCTGATACAGAGTGTCTCAGCATCGCCCAACGTTAGCTTATTGATCGATGCCCATCGCTGATTGTTGATATTGGCTGATTTCGTGTTTTAGGCCCAGATTGGCGTCGGAGTGGTTGAGGACATGGTAGAGATCGACGATGGTGTGAGTTGGTCAAGATGGTCGTCAAGATCATAGACATGGACACGAGGGCATAAACGAATTTTCATTTTCTCTTATTTTTTCCTCGGACATTTCTGTTTTTTTTTTCTACTCTAAAGTCTAAACAAACTTTCATTATGCTAAAGTATTCAACAGTTTGCCATTATGGGCGAGTTTTTATTAATATCACCACATGCTAGGATTTTTTTTCTGTCATTCAGATTGCTTGGTAATTGCTAAGAGAACTTTGCCTAATTTTATTATTTAACAGTAGCTATGTTGTGTTTAGACGTAGGCTAATCGTGACTGTTGTGATTTAAGTCGCTCCCGGAGGAAATAGAGTCTGCATCAATCAGGATTAATTCGTTCTTATGTGAAATGATACCAAGCTCTATCATGATGAACGATAACGTTTGATGATCACGCAATTGATTGCTCCTGCGATCGACTTCGTCGAACTCGGCGCTATATGTATTCTGTTGAAACTCATAATATATATCGATCAATCATGAGTCTCATTAATTATTGACCGAAATCCTTCCTTCTGTTAGTAGTGCAAGAAAATGACACCAAGATCCAGACAGATTTATAGATTTTTCTCATTTATTTACACCACACTGAAACTGGCATATGTTGCCGTATGATCTTGGTTAGTTAAGGTAATGTGGTTCCCCCGGAAAATATGCTTCTTCTTCGCTTTCATGGTCTTGTAATTGATCAGCACTCGGCCTAATTGCAATATGACATCTATATTGAATAACCAGCTTCTCAGTGTACAATTTGACACGAGGACGAATCTCGTGAGCTCCCATGTGTCCCCCGATTCGTCCACACGGTTAAACTTAGCGATATCACCCGATCCGGTCTGATCGTGACCGTTACTAATCAGCAAATATTCTCCTATCGTAAATCAACAATTTGCAATCACTGCTACCTGTTCTAATCGGAAAACACCACAAAGAATTCTTTAATATCGTCTGCTCGATCAGAGAGAGATATTGTGTAATCCGGTGATTACACAATGAGTGATTCTGTCACTGAGTCAGATGTGGACATTGGGACACATGCTGATAGGCATCGTGGGAGATATTGTTCCCGGCCTGTGAATAATGTTTCTGGTAGACCAGCAGCACCGGCTGTGCCGCGTGCGGTCTTTCAACCCTGCGAACCCCCTTTGTTGACGGCTTTGCGTACAAAGGATATTATTAAGTTTTTGACTGAGTATACAAAATATGACCAGCAAGTTCAGGATAACCGGAGAATGGGAGGGAATGATATCCCTAAACGGTCATTTATGTCTGTTATAGATCCTTCTTTGTTGAATAGGGTTGCCAAATTTGTTCTGAAAAAACCGAAGGATGAACTTGTGGATCAATGATGTCATGGGTGTATTAAATAATTATAAGGTTAAGGATGACTCGTCGCATGGTCATATTCGTATGATCATTAAGGAGAGTGTCAAAGTGGATTTAAAGATGAAACCACCATCTACCAGAATTACGGATCTTCTGACTCAATTGGATAAGATCATTGAGGAGCATAATTGCCAGTCTTTGTTTGATTCTGATGTGGGGAAGGAACATTGGATTCGGTTGGCCACGGAATGTTGGCAGCCTTAGATTTTTAAGAATCATATGCTGAATATGACTAAGTTCTCGAAACCGGAGCTTAAGACTGACCAGGTTGCGTTTGTAGAGCAACTGCTGGCAGATGTGGATAAGTATGAGTCAGAAGTGAGTCGCATTTCCTGAAGGAAGCGGCTGCGCCTGCACGCAATCATGACATGATGGAAAGGACGAATTCGAGAGGGAGACTAAAAAAGGTCATCTTTTAAATAAGTCCGCGAGGACCTCGAGGTCCGCACCTTTGATTAAAGTTTGCAATAAAAGCCGAAAAAATGGAGTCAGGTTCCGACGCGGCCCTGCGACCGGAGAGATCACAGCACTGGCCCGGCGACACCTGCTTTTTGATAGACCCATGCAAATGTTGTTGGCGTGATGCCATAGATCGTCTAAATATTGGATATGCTCTTCGAAAATCATGAGTGTACATCTTTTTCGGTGGCTTCTGGATAATTCTTCACTGCTGTTTTCGTCCTCCACGCATCAATTACATCGAAGATTGAAACACGTTTCTGAAGTGTGGGGACTATGAAGTCATCGCAGATTAAGATAAGAGTACAAAGCAAAAAATCAAAGTCTTACATTGATATTCGTCGAAAATTTCTCGGGCTATAGTGTCGCATAAAAGACGAAAGTCGACATCTGCCTTCGTGGCTTTATAACGGCCATGTTTGGTGCGCGAAGGCGTCGCTATAGCGAAATAGATCAATAAATACTTCATTTTTTATGGCTGCGGCCGCAGCAATTTCCCATATCCTTCATGTCAGGAGCGCAACCCGCAGGAGCCAGCCTCCGCGTAACAACTTAAGCACTCTGTAACTAATAGCATAATACAGACTGGTGCAACGGTCGATCTGAGGTTAGCTCAGTTCGGTTAACGCCGTTCTTGAATCAACTTCTGTCTGCTCGCCTACTTTCGTTCTTGTGTTTCTGTTCTTCTCATAGATTTCGACTTTATCTCTCTTTATTTCTCCCTTACTATTAGTTGGTTCATAACACTTCATACTTGCAATTTATATTATTGAGATCCCAGCAAATGATAACATCAAGTAACGTACAGGATTGACTGTTTTCTGCGGCCGGACTGGCGGCGTAGCCGCGTGGGACACTTGTTGGGCGATTCTTGACACCTCGCGTGTCAGGTTTTCGAGTGCCAGCTCCAGGTTAATTGTGTCTCGGTTTACCCGCGATTGAGTGTCTTTCAAAGAATTCATTCCTGTCCAGATCAGTTCAAGCCGCTGCGCGATCATCCGCAGGGTCGACTGAGGGGCCGGCGCGGCCTCCCCGTGGCTCCCTTCGTCCGTTGGTTGGGATGAGGGCGTCGTCAGGCTGCCCGCACGAAGGCTAGGCGGGCCTCTGGAACGCCTGAGACCTCTTGGCGCAGCTCCAGGGATGGGCGCTCGCCGAGCTTAGCGGTACAGCGGGCGCCGTCGATGGTTTTGTAGCATACTAGGCGCACATAGGGTGCGTCCCAATTTGGGCTCATGGAGTCGAGGCTAAAGCAGCGAGGGCATCGGATCAGGCTCCGAAACTCACTGATGAACTTTTAGAGCTCCACCTGATGTGGCAGCATTGCAGGGGTGTCCCCGAGCGGCCAGAGGCAGGCGGGGACAGAGCGGCAGGCGATCCCAAGCAAATGAAGCAATCCCGACGGCGCCACGAACGGAGGTCCGTGGGTCGTGAATTAACTTAGAGATCTGAATTAATGATATGATGATCACGTTCGACTTAGGACGTTGCCCACACGAGGCGGGTCCTTCGAATAAGCTAATACACAGACGTACTTTCATTGAATCGGACCCTAAAGAACCATCGTTGGCGCTTTACTTACATAACCAAAACCGATACTGGAGGCGGTCTCCGTCGAACATTGGGTGTTTCTGGATAATATCGACAGGTGGTCGAGAAGTGGTGGACGCTGCCGAAGGGACAGATAAAACCGCTCAAGACGCCGTACCTTGTTGCTGGGGCTGTAGCTGCAACTGGGCGAGTTCGATTTTGAGTTGCAAGATTTGTAGCTGTTCTGACGATGTTGATTGCTGACCGAAAGAGTGTTCAGATTGTGCTTGTAAAAAATATGTAGCGGGTGGCGCTGGGACCGTGGCAGGAAGGTTCGAACTGGAAACTGGCACATCTAGGGACACCGATGTGCTGTCAGGAATAGATGAACGGTCATCTAACAATGGTTGCGAGATAACAGGTAAGACAGGGACAGAACTCGTGCGTACACCAAGTAGCATACTTGAACAATCCCAACTTCTTTGGTAATGGCAATTGAATGTGCATGGGACTTTTCTTATTAAAAATATTATTTCTAAATCAGCATTCGAAAGAGCAATCATCAGCTATCTGCACGATGGCGAAGATGCTTGGCAGGGCAATTCTGATGGAGGTCGTTCAGGCCGTAAGCGATCTTCCCAGTAATGTACGACCCCCTGCCAGGTAGCTCCACCTGGTCAGGGCCGGCCTGTCTCTCACGGCCGTAGATATAACCAATCAATTTAAAACCCCTAACCCAGCGGCAACTGCAAGCCGTTCCAGTTGGGCGCCGTCATCACGGACGCCCTGGACGGCATGGCACTGAACGTTCCCAAGATAGTGTGGCTGGATGTGGTCAGAGCATGCGCCTTTCGAAGTCATGTTAGCGACCACTGAATGAGTTTTCAAACTCGAACCGCGCTTTGCCAGGTTCTGCGAGGGAGAACATCCGACACTTTGTGCCATTCGACGCACCTGATCCAGCTACGGCGTCCTCTTAAGCAAGGCACTCTGCCACGCCCGGAACACTCTCCGGATCCACGAGCATTGGCAGTCCTTTCCGTCATCACCGCAAGTAGTGCGACGGAGCGCTCAGGTATACAGAGTCGAGAAAGAGGTCAAGGACACCAGGTGGACCAGTACATAACAATGAGCACAGGATGCCCAGATTCCATGCCACTCTGCTGTCCCTGCCCAGTACGGCCTTGGCTATCTGGACATGCCCGAACTCTATTCGCCCACGAGGTCATCTCCTCAATTGGGGAAGTCACGTCCACATGCGGTCTGGACTGCTCACCAGATTCGAGACACTCCAGTGCCTGAACTCGGCTTTCCCGAAGAACCCTCCATATCCATTGTACTCGTCGCCCTACAGTCTGTGGCGATCTTGGAATGCCCACACTAACTCCACGCACGCCACCATACGATGAAACGGAACGTGCCTCGCCCGACCCCTCCGTCTTTTGCCGTTTGCGCGGATCCAACGGAAGTCATCGTCCTGCACTCTGGGCATGAGAGGCGGATACTCCATTGTTTGGGTTATAGCCGCATGATTAATAAATGTTGGGAATGCTCACTCGTATGGTGATCGTGAAACCTCATGCGCGAGCTTCGCACTTCCCGTAAGTTGCCAAATATCTTTACTCGACATGGCCTCCTTGCAGCGTGCATGTCGCCGCTCATACCGGGCTGTTGTCTCCAGTTCGGAAGCGCCGAAGGCCATCGGACCATATAGCCAGGCTATACGAGCCAATGGCTTCCTGTATGTTTCCGGTATGATCGGGTTCAACCCGGAAGTAAGACATGCAGGCTATCAGGTTGGTGGTCGCCTGAATGTTTCTCCATAGACCATGGAGCTTGCATCGAAAACAGATGTCAAAACCCAGACCGATCAAGTAAAGCCATGGTGCTGTAACGACTCGTCCTACCTGATTCGTTTCAGGCGCTGAAAAATATGATGGCCGTCCTTCGTGAAGGGGGAAGTTCGCCTGAACTAGTCGTGAAGACGACCGTGTTGATGACTTCTATGGAAGATTACAAATCGATCAACGAAGTCTATGCGAATTGTAATAGCGTGATTACCATGAACCTTTGGACAATTAAACAGATTTATAACCAGATTTTAAAACCGACCCTCCAGCCCGGGCTGCCTTTGCTGTCAAAGAACTACCAGCGAAGGCTTTAGTCGAGATCGAATGTGTTGCCTTATATGAAGATTGAGCTCAAAGGAGGTCCGATTCAACTGTCATTGAAAATCCATAACTGATCCAGCATTATACATCTCATTTCCTCGTTCCCAATACGATATCCTTTGCATGAACAAGGTCCCCATTCTGGTCGTAACATCGGTTGTATCTGCAGATGAACGTTGATGGGCCGACGACGACAGCGACCAATTTGGATCATGCCCTGGAATCTGTGGCTCCAAATCGTCTTTGTTCCTATAAAAGTTCCAGAAGCAGTAGCAACGAGAGGAGGATGACTGACAGGGAAACGTCCATGCTAGGCTTTCGATCCAGAGACTTAACCCATTTCGGGTCGACCTGTTTTTGAATTTGAGGTTTGGAAGGTGGCGGTAGTTCAACCTTGATCGAAGGTAATACACCGAATAGACCGGTCTCTGCTGGATCTACATGCAAAGCCTACAGCAGAACTCAACTTTTCCAGCAGAATGCTACAAGCGCAACGACCTTGGTAGCAGCACGTTCTGTAACCGCTCGTAAGTCGATGTCTGCTTTCTCTGTCAGAGCAGAAGATGCCAGTTGATCGATCTGATATTGAATCCAGCTCGTTGAATTCAGACTCGGCGTAGCTAGCACGGAATCGGACGGCAATCGACCAGACCGGTTCAGCACCGCATCAATCCTTTTCTTGCTCGAGAATGGTCCAACCGGAATTGAAGGAGTGATAGGTAGCGGACGGCACGGTTCGATCGGTTTCGGAACAGCCATGATGCTCCTCGGCTCTACGACGTCAACATTCGCCCTACTGGTCAAGCCTACTTCCGGCAACGAGTGAGAAGCGGCTTTGGCAACCTGCCCTTGTTCGGCAACATGAACTGGAGGTTCTGGTATCGGAATAGGTCCAGACCTTGGCTGTACCAAATCGTCGACATCATGTGGACGGTCTGTGCTGGTTATTGTATCAGAAGGCTCCTCAACTTCTGTCAGTTTAAATAACGACGCCGAACATTCCAGAGCCTGATCGTCAACAATCGAATGGGAGTCTAAAGCCGGCGCTGGTTCATCGCCTCGATTTTCCATTACTGGAGGTACGACCGCCTTTTCAAAGGCATCGCATTGCACATCGACTGCCTCGGCAGGCTCATCGCCATCTTGAACGTTAACTGGCCAAATCTGAAGACTGCCATTATAGCTGGCGACCAACAATCGGGGCGATTTGAGGTCAGTATCGACAAATTCGACGGCAACAACCGCGCTGTCCAGGGCGAGCTGCCCGAAGATAACAGTTGGGTCTTGCAGCGACCGAACGACAACGTGACCGTTGACCATACCGAGCGCGACGTACTGCCCCGATTTGTGGACGGTGGCGCTGACGACGACGGCCCCCTCGGTCCATTGGTGAGCCTTCTCGAATCGAGTCTCGTTGATAACCGCAGCCAGAACTTGGCCAGATGCATCGGCGACAACGACTCCATGATGATCGTGCCAAGCGGCGGCCACCGTTGCTTGCAACTTGTATTCGTTGGAGGCGGAGATCTGATTCGTATTGACATCATAGCTGATAATGCGACCGCTTCTTGTGACGATAAATGCTGATTGAAAATTTGGCTCCAATGCAACAGCTGCAATTGGTTCATTGTCGGAATGGATAGCACAAACAGGGCGATCTGCATACAAACTCCAAGAAAAAACGCTACCATTTGCATCGCCAGCTAATAACAACCCTGAACTATCGATATCAAATGACAATATCGTGTCATCCTGAAAACTGATAAACTGAATAACTCCATTGAGCGATTTGTCAATCTGCAGGATCCGATTCGAAGGTGATTGCATAAAGAATACGAAGCCGTCGCAGGTCCGAATCGTAGTAATCGGTGAGCGACGCTGTAGGCCATCGAATGCCACCAGCGCATACGAATGGGTGGGGCCGTCGACGTGAGCGACATGGATGAGACCGTCGGCGGTGCCGATGACCAGAGCGCCCTGGTCGACCGCCGCAGCACAGATCAGCGATGACAGTGGCCGACCACTATCGACTCTGACTAGGCGAAGGGTCTCATCGACCTGTATGGAGGAGGCCATTTAGCAGACCACTGTAAAGCCGCAGATTTCATCCGCTTCAAAGACACAAAGGGGAAACGTTACCTCTGTCACCCCCATTCTACTCGTGCTCAGTTCTCGTTTCGTTTTTCACCAAGTCGTCTTCCCTCGTCGGCGTAAAACGAATCGCAGCTAGTCGGCGTCGATCGGCGTCCAGGCTTCGGCTTTTGAACGAGAGGCTGCTGCGAAAGGCCCGCGCGCCACGACCGTTTCACGCCCGAAGCGCGTGCCCTGGATTAAATCGAAACCCAGCGTCTGTATGAGGATTCGATCGGTTTTTTATAGCGCCAGGGGTTTTCGTCGAATTTTGTAGCTCGAAGCTTGAACGCTGTATAAAGCGATCAGGATTGATGGCCTCCAGAAGAGGAAGCCATAGACAGAGGCATCATGTGCCGCGGCAAGATATTCAGGAACCAGATGCTGCTCAGCCAGATTGGGATATGCTGCCCGATGCTCCATTCAATGGAACAGGTAAGCGCTTCCACATTGTTTCTATAGTACTGCTAACACTAGTTCAAAAGGAAAGCTTCTAACAAGAAATCCGCGAAGGCGAAAACGAGATGTGAAATCCTCGTCGCATTCTGGAAAAGATGTGAACCCCTTCGATGGTAAATTTCATGAAAGTTCGAATAACGATCTAACTCTGTTGATTAGTCGAAGAATTGGGATCTATGGTAGCATACGAAATCCAGCCTTCGACAGGGTATGAAGCCGAGGAGAAAAATGTATAACTGCTATGGTGGGCCAATAAACCTATTCGTTGTTGCAAACACGTATCCGAACTCTCATTCTGCGAAAGCCTTCTGGATTTATCATCAGCAATGGGGCACACCTGTGAGAAATTCGGGGCGTACTAGACCACATTTTCGATACTGGATCTCTACAGATCGAGAACTAGTTTGAAAAGAACAGCCACAGTCGCTGTCTGTTTAACACAGGGCCTAATTGTAGCAGCATGACACTACGCATATTACACGGCTTCGTACTTTTGTTAAGTGATGTGCCGCTCTCGCACCAAATCTCGTGCAGTTCTGAGTCTAGATGATATCATTGATATGTCTGCCAATAGGAAGTTCGGAACAATCATTTTTTTATGCCAAAGCTTGCTCTTTAAGGTTTAACGTTCAGATTCGTCTTGCAATCAATCGAAAGTGAAACACCCATCATATCTCCCATTAGAAGTATTGAACTCAAAGTGTGTCTCTCTCAATCTATATCTACGTACAGAGGAACGACTGGAAAATTTGCCTGCGTGGCTTCATTGTTTGACTCAGTCTCAACCTATATAGACAGCAGGCACAATGTCATTATCATTTAGGCCTGGCTGTCTCTAGGGATGCCTGAGCAGACAGGTCATTGAGCAGTTCGAAGATCTCAGCAACACGACGCCTGTTTCGAAGATACTCCTGATGACTGGCTTCCGAGGCCAATCTCTCCACCGTCTTCGACGCCCTGTCCAGCACTTCATCGCCGAACTTCAGAATCTTCTCCAGATGGTTATTATGCGAATTCGAAATCGATGTTTCCAGGGCTTCTTTCTCGGATAGGATCGTCGACAATGTGATATCGGCGTCTGACACCAGCGGGTTATCCTGTGATTGTGAATTATGGTATTTCTCAATCAGGTTATGTACAAGCGTGCTTAAATCCTCCCAGTAGACACGTTCCCAATCTTCCAGATATCGGAAGAAGTTCGACATCTGCTCGATGTTCTGTTTCGTCATCCTCGAGAGAACGCCTTCGAATTCGCTGATGCAGTCCGTGACCTCTTCCGAGCATTGCATCTCGAGATCCATGAGGTCGTCGGATAGCGTCTGAATCGCTTCCCTCAGCTTTGTTATCAAAGTTCCGTCGGGCGTTGCGGTGGCGTATCCTCCATGGAGCTCGGCCAACACTTTCTTCTTCAACGCGTTAAACTTCCTAATTCGTTCCAGCGATTCGGTCTCGTTTCTCGTCACAAGATTGCCAACCGCATTCTTGAACAGCGTCACTTCATCTTGCTCTGCGGCACTGGTAGTCAGAATCTTCTCAACGAACTCGCCGACTGCTTTCTCGGCTTTCTCGCGATACCCTTGCAATACGTTTTTAAATCCTGGAAGCTGTTGTAAACGTAGAATTTCAGTGTCTTCTCTGATCATATCGTCAAACAGCTCATCGATGCCTGCAAGATTGGCTTTCTGAAGCGCCTCTCGGAACGACCGTTTCTTTGTGGTCGCCATCACCTCCTGTGCTTGCAGCTTCTCGGCTTCTTCCAGTTCTAACAGCTGTGCCTGTTTGTCTTCTTTCGCCTTTGAGACCTGGGCTGGGTCGATGGTCTCGTAATCGAGATAGAATAAGCGCTGGAGGTAAGCGAACACTGTTGTGAGATAGTCATCCTCATGGCAGACAGGATTTCCTGCAAGATTTAACAGACGTAGATTATGGAATTTTCTCAAATAGATGATGTTCTCGACATCTTTGATGTTGTTATTACCGAGCGATAGCACACTCAACTTGGCTAACGCGTCGAGGTTTTCAATAACGTTGATTTGGTTGTGAAACAGCGATAAATCCGTCAGATTGACGAGCTGGTCGAGGTTCTCGATTTTGGTGATGTTATTGAATGATAGGTCGAGCCACGTCAAATTCACCAAATGACCCAGATTTTCAATACGATCGATAACGTTATTGTCAAGCTGCAATTTCGTTATCTGCTGATACCCCTGCAGGTTATCAATTTTGTAGATGTTATGGAATGACAGTATCAAGGTTGTAATCTTAGATAGGTCAATCTCCTGCTCGTCGATTTCGCCAATCTCTTCACCTTCATTATTGGCCTGATTGCTGCCTTCCTCCTTCAACGGCTTCAAATAGTTTAAAGCAGCTTGTCGTATGTGCCCTTCATCTATTACGGTTCTCTCCATGTTGATGCCCAGTCGATGTTTTTTTGACAAGAAAAGGTACCGAACTAAGCGATCGTGTAGTACTCTACAAACTGGGAGTGAATTTCATTTTAATTTCTGAAGTGACTTCTATGAGGTGCTGTTTTCCCTATAAGCGAAACCAGGTGAATGTGACATCGACTTCGGATAAATGGCCTGTGTTAGAAACCACCAGGCATGGCTCGTCTATGAGAATCTCAGCAAATGGCTGGCTCTCTCACAGTAATCGAACATCTATAGCTAAAAAACTTGTGTAAGTATTCAGCCAATAATGTTCAGATTATGAATGCCGAATGTTCGATACAGGATGGTAACCGGGCTGAAATCCAGCGGAAAGACGTCCTTGATGGTGAAGATGCAAGCATGGAATTTTTTTCACAATAACGCCGAAGCCTTGCCCCTTCCGCCTCCTACGAAACAGTTGCAGCATTATTCGTTCGATTTAGGTCATCTGGAGACGGAATTCATCGAAGTTCCATCGTCATTGTATTCAATGACGAAGCCATCTATCCAGGAACTAATTAACAAAGTCGATGCCATCATTTATACAATCGATAGCAGTAATCCTATACGATTACAACAGGCTCAGTAAGCTGAAAGCATTTCGTCCTATCTCTTGTTTACAAAACACGCAGAGGTCAATTGAAAGATTTGTTTCAAAATGGATTCTCAGTTATCAGATTGTTGGTTCTTTTCACCAAAACTGACAGTCCCAACTCAATGAAAGACGAGGATTTGATCGATGCCATGTTTCCCGACATCACAGAAGCTAGTCATTTGACTTACGAACGTATCACTTTGAATTCGACGTCAAGGGCGATTAATATAATCCGGGAGTTTATCAAGCATCTTCCAGGACGCATCATCTAGATAATACGATGTTGTCTATAAGCATGCCTGAATTCAATATGACACTGCAGAGCCAGCTTAAGACCCTGAAAGGACAGAGCAAGATCACGGCTAGCGTGAAGAAGACGGGAGGAGCTGGAAGAATTGCTAGTTCGGCTGGAAGCAATCGGGATGCCTACTGAGAAAGCAAATCAGCAAAATGGTTAAAGAGAGGAAATGGATTATGGAAAGAGAGAGAGAGAGACGTGGCCAAGGTCAGCGATAGTGACCTGTTGCGCAGCCTAGCGTAGCGGGCTCAGACTCCAACTAGGGTTTTCTTGATGGCTATCTTCGCAAGCGATGTCTCGATCCTATCGTCAGGAAGGTTCAGGAGCATTGAGGTCCGCGGTGATGTTGATAAGAAGCCCAGGCGATTCATGGACGATTTGGTGATGCACTACAACTTGGTCACGTCCCTCTATATGCTTGATCCATGGGAGAGAAACGTTTTTAGTATGGGACCTTACTAACGGGTTCCTATCACACTACTAATGTACTTGATTACAGATACGTTCTTGTTGGGAACTGTTGCCACCGCATCTTACTTCGCGATCTCGTATATCTAAGCCTCCTGTCGGAGCCACAGAGAACATCTGGGCGAAAATCCAATTTGTCGTTAAATCCGATTCATTCTTTCTGGAACACTCTCTTCGGTACAAGAATATAAGCGCTCAATAAATCCTCAGAATTTACTTCCCATGCTCAACCTCGGCTCCTGGGGGCGTTCGCATCATTTCGTCTACACTTAGCTCAGATTCGACGACGTCAATTTAACTGCTAAACGCTGGATGTTATACAGTTGACGAAAAGAGCTATGAGAGCGAGCCATGGAAATTGTCAAATTTGCTTTGTAACTTGATGTGTTTGATAGAGTGGGAGTTTTGTAGTTGGGTGACGGAGTCCGCATCCCCCCTGCACACATCTATTTAGAATCATGTCGGCGTCGCAAGCTTTCGCTGGCCTAACCGGACGGATTGCCGGCCTCGCTATCGGTCTTGGTGCTGCTGCCACGGCCGTCCAGCAGTCTGTGTACGATGGTAATGCGGCCTCTATCGAGCTGTGATCAATGAAACTCACGAATTGCAGTGCAACCTGGTCATCGTGCTATCATTTTCGATCGATTCGCTGGTGTCAAGGATTACATTGTTCCTGAAGGTGACAAAAGAATCGCTCGCTTTATCTGCGTGTTTTTAACTCGTAATAGGTACCCATTTCTTGATTCCAATTCTTCAAAGGCCTATCATATTCGATGTACGACAGTCGCGTTTTTGTCAGATCATTCTCTAAACGAGCTATTCAGGTTCGAACTCGGCCCAGGACCATCTCTACAACGACCGGAACCAAGGATCTGCAGGTTGTCAACCTTTCCCTGCGTGTTTTGTCGAAGCCCAATGTCGATCGCCTTCCCGAGCTGTACCGTCATCTGGGTCTCGACTACGATGAGCGTGTTCTGCCATCGATCGGGAACGAAGTTCTGAAGTCGACCGTGGCCCAGTATAACGCCGATCAGCTGCTCACCATGCGTGATCAAGTCTCACGTGATATTCGTGATGGGCTTCACCAGCGAGCCAAAGATTTCAACATCTTGCTGGATGATGTTTCCGTCACTCACATCAACTTTTCTCGTGAATTCAGCGCCGCTATCGAGCAGAAACAGGTCGCCCAGCAGGAAGCCGAACGATCGAAGTTTGTCGTTCTGAAAGCTGAGCAAGAGAAGCTCGCCGCCATTATTCAAGCTGAAGGTGAATCCGAAGCTGCTCAGCTGATCTCCGATGCCATGGCGAAATCCGGCGACGGCCTCATTGCTATTCGTCGAATTGAAACCGCCAAGCACATCGCTGATACCTTATCGCGATCGCGTAATGTCACCTACCTTCCCAACGGCAACAACATGCTGTTGGGCGTCAACGCCAGCTAGACCTACTTGGTCGAAAATCAATAAATTGTATTCAACCCTCCCTGTATATGTTGCCGTAACTTTGGCCTGAGAAATGGCTTTGTAGGAATCAGTATCAAATAGCTGCTGTCATGTTAAGTAGGATTAGGCGTAAGGAGGGCGCAGCCCATCGCCTTATCCAGTGTCTTTGTCGTTACTCGAAGCCAGTTTTCGTAATTCGCTGCAAACGACATCATGAGCTATAGTAAGGCCTGTACAATATCGCAGTTGGATGCATTCGCCAACCTCACCAAGACCTATGCTGGTCGGGACAAATGCACGAAGGCGATTCAGTATGGGAGCCGTGTGCTCATGTATTTGCTGCTGAAGGACGATCCGAAGAATCAGCTGGGGAACAGATTTAAGGGCCTGTTCGCTATGACTCGAGATGCTCGTAAAATCTGGCGCTTCCCCAACGTCGTCACCGAGTATAAAACCATCTTGACTGTTTTGGATAACACCAAGGATGGGACGTTGATCCAGGCGCTGCAGATTTTATCGCGAGCTGCCTTCGCATAGTAATACTCGTTTTGATTAGTTTTTATGGATTTTTTTCTCAATGCCTGTTTAGCTACTGGATCAATGATTCTTTGGTGTTTCTCTGCAAATCCAAGTTCATGACTCGGGACCCAGCGAACTTGAACTTGCATGCTCAGAGAGGATGGTTCTTCGGCATCTTCTTTGGGCTTCTGATGCAATTCGTCCAGCTGAAAGAGAACTTCGAAAAGGAAGTGGCCATGAAAGACGGCCCGGATGCCGCCAATACTCAGCTCGCTATTCTGAAAGAACGCAATTCTCTGTACCTGAAGATCGTTGCTGGATTTGGCGACCTTCCCGTCGCTGCCAATGGATCGAACTTCACCCAAGCATTACTCGGATGGCAGTTTAATGATGGTATTTTGGGAGCCGGTGGTTTGATCTCTGCCTTAATTGGAGCCTACCAATTATTATAATGCAAATATATAATCATCCACTCGATAAAATTCGAATGTTTACTTTAAGTCGTGGTTTATTCTTTGAGATTATCTGCAAGCGATTTGGCAAAGCTTTTAATTTGTTTGACCTGGGTCTGAAAGGAACCTCTCAGTTCCGACACAGAGTCAGATGCCGATTTAACTGAAGCTTGCATGCTTGATTGCGACTTCTGACAATCTGCCATCTGAGATTTGATATCTTTCAGATCGGATTTACAAGAGGCCACTTCAGCCTTGAGATCGGCAATGAGCTTTTCTTGAGCCTGTATTTTATCTTGCTGGGCTTTCTCATTGGCTTTCATCGTGTCCCTTAGCGAGCTGCTCGTCTGTTCCAAATCGGCCTTTAACGACGTAATCAGGGCTTTCAAATCGGCAATCTCGCTGGCCTATTCAAACAGAAAATTAACATTTAACAAAGACGAAAAACATGCACGACTCACAGATGAGGAAGTTGCAGCAGGAACCTTCGCTGCTGTAGATTTTGTACTGAGCATTTTGACTTCGGCTACAGGTTGCTGCTCTTGAACGGCTTCGTCTTCGCTATGATAGCCATCAGGTCGATCCCAAGTCGTCTCATGCGTGTCATTGTTCCTGCATCAGATCAGTTTACAAGTTGAGCTCGTTCAAGAGATTGCTTACGTATAGTAAGGATATCCATCGGCGCCCACGACCTTCGTCCAAACATTAGCGCTAGCCTAAACTTCAAATTAGGTTATAATCAACATATGATCGAAATTGTCGAACCGAAGTTTTCCCCTTTTGCTGCTGGAGATTCTCCATTGATTTCTTGGCCATCTCTTCAACTAGATTGGATTTCGCTGGTGCGCCAATCCCGAATTTCGGAGCGGCCGCTGACATTTTCGCAGACGCTAACGTCTTAGTCTCTGTATGACAGTGTAAGACGAAGCAGATTTGCTGCAGCTGAATTCACGCGACGTACTTGTTTGCTGGATCTGGGCATACACCTCTTCGACTTGACTGAATGGCGTCCTAGTCGCTAGTAAATTCCAATGCTATTTGCTTCTAATCAGGTGATTTACCAATCTGCTAAGGAGTCGCTCCAGATTAGGCAGTCTTCTTTCAGATGGCCTGCATTGTATTCGGTGATCAAGTCTTTATCAGGTACAGGGCCTTGCTGGTGGCCCGACGTGTCGCAATAGTACCAGAGCTTCGTCGCCATGGTGGATTTGGTTATCTGACAACCAGCCTGGATATCTGCCTGTCGACCTTGTTGTACGTTCGAGATCACAGATTGATCATATCTTCGTCTGGTGCTTGCTGGACTGTTCCTTTTAACGGCTGGTCTGCAAGCATTTTCTGAAAGTCAGTCACACACGTCTTGTCACTTCAAGATACTTCTTCGTCTTGTTTTTCATTTCATTCTCTAATCGATAATTTATAATTAAGAATTCAAATTTAAATACGAGTCCAACATATCAGATAATCCTTTCAAGTTTGGATCACTGTCATAACATCGGGATTTGGTACCGAGTTTTCATCGTGAAAGTGGGTTCAGAGTGCAGAAGGGATCGAGTGCGTTCTAGCCAGTCTCTCCCAAGCTAACGACGACAAATGTTGAATGTCTTAATCATAATAAAGTGACTGGGCTCAAGCCGACCAATGGTGTAGTGAACGAGACATGCTGTCGCTGTAATCTCGATACTACAGAGGCCACCTACAAAAGTTCACGCCTTCCATACTGGCAAGGCTACGTGGCCCAGTCGTCTTGCCACTTGCTGAAGGCCACATGGTCCCAGTGAAACAGCGGGGGGTTGGGACAGGGACGTCAGTCATGTCATGACCGACGATGGGTAACGTTTCTGCAGTCGGAGGGCGCCTCCAAGCCATGACATTACTCCAGCTTCCCCTTGTTGCCTTTTATTCTGATTTCTACTGTCGCCTTCTCTCCCATCGCTTGTTCAACGATGATGCAAGCGCAGCGCACCCAAACCAGTGAGATCAACGCCACCCATTCCCTGAACCTCATGAAGAACCTCCTTCGATCCGGCCTGGTAAGGCAGTCGCATGCAAATGCTGATCTGTCTAACTGCATAGTTAGTCTTGTATTGCCTTCATGAGGGGAATGTTTCCTGCGGAATGTTTCAAAAAGCAGAAGATCTCAGGTATAACAGTCCATACGTTGCAGCCGAACGAGTCAGAACCGAGAAAGTTGATGGACTGGATCGATCAAGGTTGCTTGCCTTCTTTAGAGAAAAGGTAGCTATCTGGGATGTTACCATAATGCTCGTAACAGTCTCGCTAAGATACTTGGAGGAGCTGGTTTTCGCTATCTACGCCAAACTAGATATCGCAGGAGAAGATCAGTTTTATCTGATCGAAACCTACAACTGTTAGGAATGTTTTAAGCAATGAGCGCTCTCTAATTTGCAGTGCAGTCCAAATTCGTTATCACGAAAACGATGTGGTGATGACCCGAAAAGCACAAGGCGTGGAGGTGAATCCTACCAGCAATGCCAAATTCCGACTAACCTGCTTCGACAGATTTCTAGGAGCGTCCCAACGAAGCAAGAAATCTCTCAAGCGACGGTTTCAAGTAAGACTATCAGCTTGATGATGACCGCATCTCACAAATGGTAGTGATTAGGTCTTTGATTACAATGGGAGGAACGATGCCTCCTTTACCTGGAGATCGGTAAACAATTAGTTTTCACACACAATTGTATCTGAATTTGTTTAGGGCATTTTCAATCAAGTTATTATATCGGGATGATGTCACTCCAGAGGTCTTTAGTCACTGCTGATCAGAGATATTATGATAACCCAACAATTAGAATTATCAACCGATGCATTTCCATCCAGTGTCGTCAGAGCATCAGCTTCGCTTCTTTAGCAAACCAGAAGCGGTAGCAATCGGGAACATTGCGACCCCCTATCATGAACTGAATCTCCACGTTTTGGTCCCAGAAGAAAATCAGGTTTCTATGGTACACCTTCAAGTCAATTTGCTCTGATCAATGATACAGAGAGAGCTTGCAGCGAAATATTCTACAGGCGGAGGTGATAATATCGAAACGTATCCTGCATACACCGCAACCATTAATGACTCGATTTCACCGACTCTTTCCGAGCATATCGCTCCTAGTTTGAGGTATATTAATTAGGATGTTTCGTCTCAGAAGAATGAAAATCTTCAAGGGAAAACGAAGATGACACGTCCTTAGCAATTAACGCAGGCAATACACATCACCTTGCGACAACGGCTACGACAAATGAAGCAGAACGAGGTCGAGAATGCTCACAGAGCAAAGCTAGTCAGCCTCAGAGTCATATCGGGCACAAGAAATCTAACAGTAACCCCCCTCGTGAGATATACTTCTGTTAGTGATGCCATATTTCTAAAGCTGTAAAACAGAAAACAAACATACCAAACCACAAAAGACTGCAAATGTAACGCGCAGTATTGCAACCAATTCGAATTTTCAATTTCACTGTAGCGCGACGAACAAAAGGAAACTGCAACCGTCGAAAAAGAAACAGGCGAATTGAGAACGAGCGCAGTCCAACGGCGTCGGAAGTTATCGCTTGCGGAGACCAGCGAGCTATTAAAAGCAGTACGAAACGGCGTATACAGAAAAGTCCCAGGCGATATCTATGAAATATCGCCAATTGCATCTGGTACAACACCGCTTATCTCGAAAATCACAAAATAATGTGTTTATTTAGAGAAGTTGGAACAACTAATCGAAATGTATTCCTGCCAGGAATTCGATGAACTGCAAAGTTGGAACCATGAAATGAACCCAAAAGATGAAATGTTGATTACTCTATAGGTTTATATTTGCAACTAGAAGTCATGCTGTTCCTAAGCGGCAGTGCACCCGGAAGACCAATAGCATTGCATTTTCGGGGAACAAAACTCACCAGAACACTCATTCGTGGTAGGCCTTGAAATCAACAATCGAATATTACTAGTCATTCAGCACAAGATAGATCATCTGAACACACTAGTAGAATCGGGATTGGCGACTCGCGACTGTAGGAATCAGGTCATAGTAAACGAAGATGCCCTTCCGTGTAGTCAGACACAGAAGGTTGCTGTTGATGATGATGCAGAAACAATTGACACAGATGGCCGTCCGATTGAATCCGTTGCAAACCAAACTGCACAGAGCCTCCAGCAATCAGCAATAGACAACTTAACCTTAAGACTGCAGAAGCACATAGAAAGTGGCGTTGTAGCGTTTACACAAAGCGACATCGGAGCGTCGCAAACATCCCGAACATGCCCTAAAATTTTAACCAAACGTAAAATCTCCACATCTGAAGATATCTATCAGACATCGAATAAGCGAGTTCGCTGAACAACTCTCCGTCCAGTCAACAGTCAACTATTGTTGATATGTAATATAAAAACATTAGGCAGCCTGTTTCTCGCCTTTTAGCATAACCAGGCTTATAGGTGAAACAATTACAGTACAGAGCAGACGAAGACAACCACAGACAGCGCGCAGAGTCGAGCATATAGCAGGTTACTGATTTTTCCAAGCCAAAGGCTTCTTAATAACACTGGATTCGACACGACGTAATTGGTGTACATAGAGCAACATGAGATCATCATATCTGCCATCATACGATTGGCCATTTGTCCTCTCAAAATAATCGACAAGAAAGTAGTAGATAGCCTCAATAGTACCCAAGAAAGCAGGCCCATGATGGGTGAACTATACATATAAGTAAGAATGATGATGATTGGATCGACTACAGCAGCACTACCTTCCAGAATGTAGTGTGCCTAGATTTCAATGCAACGCTGGGCAATCCCTGTAATCGGGGATCTCGCATAATCTGACGAGCACCTGCGCACGTACTATCGACCACAATCAAATTCTTGAGCGCCTTCAGCTTCGGCAACGCCTCCTCCGATTCCATATCCAGAGCCGTATCATTTGGATACAATATCATGGTTGTTTCCGGATCCAAAGCACCTGGCGCCATTTCTCAATTCCTAATTATTAACAGACACACGACATACGGATTGTATTCATCTGCGATGGGAACTCGATCAGAGAGCAATGATCAGGAGCCACTATACATGAATGTAGAGCTGTGCATTTCTTTGCCTGTCATGACGCATTCAGCACGAATCTACAGATGAGACATCTGACTTCTTACCCATTCTTTCTTCTTGGCGACTGTCATTACATTGATAGGTAGCGTTAGGTGCGGCATTGCCTTAATGTTGGAGACCGCCCAGCAATGACACTCCGAACAGTACAGATACACCTTCTTCGAACATGAAGGGCACAATTCACGCTGCACAGCAAATCAGCCAATGTGGCACACGCGGGGTCGTACTGTACCTCGCACGTTTTCAGCAGGTCCAGATCCAGGCTGAATTTCAGTTGGCTGAATGGGCCCATGTGCCTACCGGGGCACAGCAATTAGGGTGAAAGGGGTTTGGAGGAACTCCGGACACTTACTGATTCTCATCGCGATCAAATTCATCGTTCCAGACGTTATATCGGGAGCGGCGCTGTTCTTCCATCGCCTCCTCCAGTTCTAATCGTCAATCGCATCAACAAGAACCGCACGACGAGATTTCCAGGTGCGGATCAGTACTACCTGGAGTCGGGGCCAGATTCTGGCGTTCGGCGCCGCCCACCACGTACGGCATCCGGCAGAAAACGCGTCGCACGCCCCGCGACTGATGATTGAGGAATTCATGGTACGACTGCGCATCACGCAGGATGCCCTCGACCTGATCGTCGGGGACCTGTACGACCAATCGTCATCAGCAGCAGCGATCGAAGCCGTGACGGCCCCTGGATTCATACGTCGATGTTGTAGAGGCGTCTGCAGCAGATGCGGACCCATAACGCCATATAGTACGACTCCTGGGCGACGTTCCGGGCATTCCATCGGCGCCATCGCCGTCGTAACGAAACGATCAGGTTGCAAACGTTACCACGGGTCGGGACGCGGTCCGGCTGCGACTGGCCCAGACAGCCCAGAGCGGGGTCGCATTGGCACGTGTCGGACACGATCAGGCAATCGAGCTCGGGGTCCGTTAAATGGACCGTGTCCAGACATCGGGTGGTCATGGCGACTGATCGATCAAAGTCGGACTGCGAGTAGCGCGGACACCGCTGAGAACCCTAGACCCTAAAACCCTAGACCCTAACTCCGGCCAAACTGCACTTTCCTTCAGCGAATTTCAGATCGCGTCACGTTATCGATCGCCGTCTGGATCTGGGTTTCGGTAGCTGTTGTCGCAGCGAGCGCCGCGATTTCGGAAAGGTTGAGGAGGGCGGGACGAGGCCGCGACGCAGTCCGTGGCCATGTTTCAGATCGTGCGCCGGTCAAGGGCCAACATCACCAATCGGCTGTTCGCCACGATGGCATCTTCGGCTGAATCGGGTGCGACTGACACCGGGGGCCGCTGCGCCTTGCGCATCCACCCGGTGAAACCGTTCTATAACGTCGCCCATCTGCAACGCATGGTACACGTTACCGTAACGTCATCGTCGCCGACCGTCACCACTGACTTGCCGTCCAGATTCAGGAAGACGCCAAAGTTACCGATTTCATTGCCGTCTTCAAGGTTCGAATTACGCTCTCTCTTTGAGGAAGGCGTTCTGACCTCCTGTAACAGAAACCGAACCGTGACATCGGGTTCGTTTCCTTCGAATCGGAACAGGCCCGGGCGGATGCCCTGGTCAAGCTGCGTGAGCTACGTCGTCCCGGCTCGGATACACCCTACAGTCTGCAGGAGGTCGCCTTCATCACTGAGAGTAACACACAGAAACGTCAACGGGAGGCGACCGTGGAACGTTCCCGGAAACGTCAACTGCGTAACACGGGCGATCCTGAACATCAGGAGACGATCGTCAAGACCGTGGCGGATGTCGTGACGCCGTGGCATACGGTCCCCTATCTGACCCAGCTCCAGCGGAAGATGGCCCAGCTACAGTCGGCCCTGACCTCGGTCATGCTGGCCCTGCGCAAGGACTATCGACACGAAGCGGCCCGGTATCCGGACCTGGACCTGAAAGGGGTCCCGCGTGAGGACGTTCCTCTTCACCTCCATGATCACGTTACGCTCGACGTCACGGACACGGCTGCGGCCCCGACCGAGGGCCGCGACCCGTTTCTGGCCTGCCCGATCGTGGGCGTGCACGGCTGGGCCACCGGTCGTCGCGGATACCGCAACAAGAACGACCTGACGGTCGGGTACGACCAGGACGGCGCCGTCTGCGTCGGGTTCGTCGTCGGACGCCAACAGGGCCGTCTTGCGGTGGACGCCGCGGCCGACGCCCTGCCGTTGCCGCCCATCGCCGCACGGATCGCCTCCGACGCCCAAGCGCTGATGCGCGCGTCGTGCTGGACCCCGTTCGCGCAGCAGGGCCACGACGACGACGCGACCGGCGTCTGGCGTCGTGTCCTGATTCGATCAGCTGGTACAACCGGACAGGTGATGGTGGCGATCGCTGCCGATCTGTCGCGGCTGTCGGCCGACGAGGTCGCCCTGCTCAAGGCGCAGCTGGCCACGGAGTTTCGCCCCGATCGATACGATGACGAAGAGATCGACGGACAGCGATGGCGTATCGAGACTGTCGTCATACAGGTCACGACTTGTTTGGGAATTGTTCGCGCTCTGTGTACTGATTGTCGTTACATAGAATTTCGGCGGGTATGGTAACGTAATCCCCAGTGACATCCCGTATGAATGCGTCACCGGTAACGGGTTCATCGTCGAGCACCTGGGCCGATTGGCGTTCCAGATTCAGCCCGGATCCTTCTTCCAGGTCCGCGAAACCCCATTTCGGGGTCCAGTACGCCCCTCCGGATTCCTGACCGATTGATTGTTCAGGTGAACACGCACGGTGCCCGTCTGCTGTATGATCTGGTCGGGGAATGGGCCGTGGCCGACCGCGACTGTGGTAACGTAATCGCGGCCGATGTCTGCTGCGGAACGGGGACGATCGGGATGACGTTACATGACCGCGTCCGGGAAGTGCTCGGCTTCGAGCTGGTCCCGTCCGCGGTCGATGATGCGCGTCTGAACGCTGAACGAAACGGCCTGGAGCGCTGCCAGTTCTTCGTGGGGAAGGCCGAGGTTTAGGGTTTTAGGGTTTGGCTAGGGTTTAGGGGTTCTTAGACTGCTCCAGGTTACGTTATCGCCGACCATCACCAAGCACATGTCCGGGATGGCATCCGATACGGAGCTCATCTGTATCGTAGATCCGCCCCGGCCCGGCCTGCACAAGTCCGTACTGAAAGCGATTCGGCAGTGCGAGCAGATCCGTCGCGTGGTTTACGTGTCATGTAATCCGAAATCCATGGCTGTTGATGTTACGGCCTTGATGAGGCCGCAGGGCGATAAACGCCCCGGACGTCCCTTCCGTCCTGTAAAGGCCACGCTGGTCGATATGTTTCCACATACAGATCATTGTGAGTCGATCGTGCTCCTAACGCGCGACTGAACTGTTAATGTTACGGTGATAACGTCATCCTCACATAAACGTAACGTGATATGCGAAAGGAAAGCGCCGAACCTTCGCCAAAAAAAATTGTATCAGAATTAAACCGATTCAATTACGCTGATCTTACATTACAGTCTATGATTCTTTATGTTACCGATTATGTTACGTTACGTTACTGTAGGTGGATGCGCAGGATCGGGTCCTGGATCGTCTGGTTGAGATCGGCAATGGCGGCGCCCACCACTTTCGTTTCTAACGTAACAGACACGTTACAATCCAGGCCGTCCCGTTCGTGAGATAGAACTTACTGCAATGTCGCCACAGCAGTCCCAGGACGCGTGCGGCCCAGGTCGACCTCCTCACTCGGACCAGGTCGTACAGGACCGCGACCAGGTCCGGGTCGGCGGCCATGCGCGACTCGAACCTCGTCTCGATCGCCAGTCTAACAAACTCCCGGAACTGGCCCTGTTCGGCGTCCGCCATCAATCCGTGCACGACGCCGTCGTACTGGGCGTCGTTCAGGGCCTCGATCACCGTCACCGTCCACTGCGCTGGCGGCGCTGGCGCCTTCTTCGGTGGTAACATGGCCAGTCGGTCACGGACCAGACGCCCCATCTCCGGACGTAACGTTGGACACCGCGCCAGGCACCGGACTGTCTCGTGGACAGTGGCGCTCGGCTCGATACTCACCGCTCGGCATAGTACCGTCAGCGGCGCCTGCGGCACGTGGTCGTGCTGGTCCGCGACGGCATCGACAGCGGCTGTGATCAGTTCTGGGGTTAGCAGGCGACGGAGAAGATCGGGTCGGATATCGAGCAGGAAGTGGAGACGATGGCGGCGGCGGGTCTCGTTAGCGATGAATGCGCCCAGACGATCGATGTTGTCGTCGTTCAATGAACAGCAGAGGCGTTGTAGGGCGTCGTCGGCGTCTTTGGGCGATGGCGGTAGAATCGCGTTACCGATCAGAGAGCGAAGAGCGTCGTCCGGGTCGTGCTGGATTTCGGGCGTGGCGATGATGGTGGCGTCGGCGGACACCAGTTCGGCGGCTTTATCGGCGTCTTGGATATCGATACGGTATCCGTCCTGGGTATGTAACGAAATCCGACGAATCGATGCCAGGTCCGCATACAGGAGCTGCAGACGCGACAGGATACTGGCCCGCAGCTGCCCGACGTCGGCATCATCCGGGACCGCCAGCAAAAAACGACGCGGCTGCTGCTTTCCGCCGCCCCCAACATGGATCTGGAAACGCATTCTATCACTCACATCTCGCGTATGATCAGGGCCGGTACAGTTTCTGTAACTCAAATTTGAAACGTAAACTTAGTGTAAATTGAAGAGTCAAGATTGGTATCAGGAACAGGTGTATTAGGAATATGATTGATAAGACGATGATGTAGGCCAGCATTCTTATCGCCCTTCTAGATAGAGTTATGAAGGCCGATAATGGGTTGTTGGCCCAGATCGATCTACGCCTTCATACAACTGAATATGATAAGGAAGCGATCACCATACCAGCCAAGAATATAGGTAGGCGATTATGTAACAAAACAGAGGAGGATATCTCATTACATGATGTACCTGCCAAAGACTGAGGGCTCGGTTCAGGAAATCGCCGAGCCCCGTGATGGTCCTCGGGGCAGAGTCAATATAGCCCCCGTGGTTGACTTAGTCGGTATCCTCGCTCGTTGAGCTCAACCCGTCGACCGTATTTGGGGGCATGTCACAGTATCCGATCCGGTAACGTAAACAGATGGATGCATCCGTTACCGGAGCGAATGCAGGAATGAGGCTGACGAGGGCGGCGGCGCCGCCTTTGTGGTTGATGGAGCTGCGGACGGCGCAGTCCGTGCAATATATGACACAATGCCCTAACATATGCTGAGATCAAGGTCTTCATGTAAATTTTGAAAGAAAAGGGCAGCTTTTCTGATAGACGACCGAGTTTTGCAATTTTATTGATAAAAATCATGAATTTTTATGCTGGGAATTTGGAAAAGTCAGTTTCATAACAAGTATTTGTCGCCGGCCAATCCGAATCGCTAATGGATTGAACTCGCGCTTGCCCGACCAACCGGAGCTCAAGCCGATCATGAAGCTGGGCGGCGCGGCCTCCCCGGCTGGCTCGATAACGTTACGTTTTCTGGAGGCTGAGCCAGACCGAATGAGCCATCACTTCATAGAGCTTGACGTGGCCACCGATCCGACCGACTAATCACCCTGTGTTGAGTGTGGCGGCGCAGCCTGGCCCCATTCCATCCATCCTTCTTTTACATTTTTTGACTGGGTGATAACGTTACCCCTTGTATAGCTGTGGCTGTTCGCTGAGACACACTCCACACGAGTCCATCTAGAAAGGCTCCTTTCATTTCCAAGTCCTTGTCGTCGTCGTCGTCTTGGCCATGAGCCAAGGCGACTTGGACGAGAACGCTGCCGCCTTGGCTGATGTCTCCAAAAAGCTCGCCGATCTTCGCGAGCAGGTCCACGAGATGGTCTCGAAGCGGATGCCGGACGCGTCCAGGTTTAACGACATCCTGGACCAGTATCTGATACAACTAGAGCTTATCAACCAGAAGAATTTGGACCCTAGCGATTTACTAAATGAGATCGGAACATTAGAGGAGGTCATTGAACGAATGATGTTCAAAGCTAATACTCTAAAACCTGAAGAGAAAGAGATTCCTCATGATTCTAAGGTCCCTTGCTTTATGTCTTGGAAACCGCATGACTATACTTAGCTGCTGTACTTTAGATAAGTCCGGATACACTCAGCTTTCAGGTTATTGTTCACGTTCCAATCGCCATGAACGTCCAGGAGGTCACATTTGACCCTGTTCCGGCTTCCATGGATATTGGATACTTTCGGGAACAAATCGCCGATCTCATCGGTCTGGATCCGTTTTCTTTAGTCGTCAGATACAGGTGATATTAAATTCACATGATACTCGATTGCGTTTCACTTTACTCATTGATGGTAGAGGGAATTTTTGTTTCCCCTCTGAAGATTCAATAACTTTAGGAATGCTGATCGGCGATGTTAACATGAGAAATGTTCAGCTGACGATTCTGACGGAAGCTGAAGCCGAAAAAATCGGCGTCATTCACGATTATAAGCAAGAGGTACAATCATCGTTTTCCAGTATTCCGTTGAATGACGCTGTGGCTCTAGAAAAAGAAGCATGAAATGCTAAGTCCTACAATCACTCCACCGCAATCTTTCAGAATGGCAAGCTGCATTTTATATTTCATTTTTCGTTTGAAGTAATGTCCTGTGTGCTGTAGTCAAATGGAAGGAAGCGGAGCAGTATACCTGAATACATGGTGAACAAAGAACAGGTTCACCAATACGTATTGGAACTCGAACGTGAGCAGCGTGAGCTGGAACAACTTAAAGACGATGCATCTGACTCTGACGATGGAATTAAGACGCCGCCTGAAAATCAGATTGTCTCCGATTCTCGTCTCGAGACGAATGCGGAAGATCATTCTAGCAAGGCTCCTGTTGCTGAAATTGTTGCTGCTAAATTGCCAGAGGAGGATCTGCCTCTACTTCCTCCGCCACCACCCCCTCCTTGTGGCGGTAATATTAAGCTCGTTTTTGTCTTTTCAAACGTTTGAAAGTTTTTAAGTGCCTCCTCCTCCACCACCACCGCCACCGCCTGGTCAGCCTTCTCTGGCTCTTGGTAAAAGGCTTCCGCCTGGTGCTGTTGAGTGCAGGAAATTACACTGGAAGACGCACAGTATAATGTAAGGAAGCTTTCCTCAAAAGATCATCGTACTGACCTTTCATAAGGTTCGACTCTTCAATTTTTGCAGCGCTGCCCACAATATCTTTCATTCCGAGATCAGTGGTCGAAGAGAGCTGGGCAAATTCAGTCAACCGATCGGTTTTAGTTCGTAAAGACAGTAGAAGCTCTGTTGATTCCGATAAGAAACCGAAGACCAAATACGATCTGCCAGATATGAAGCAATCCGAGAATTTTGGAATCGTGTTGAAGAAGTAAGCTGATTCGCATCGATATGTTTATAGTTCAGTAACCCTTTTTGTCCAGTTCGCCTCCAATCGATCAGCTGGCTTCAGGTAGCTCCCTTCTACCAAAGAATGCCAACGTTTTGAATGCTGTTGTTCTCAGCTTTGCAATCTCTTGACGAGACTGTTATTAGTGGGGAAGTTTTAGCGCGAATTTTCCAGGCTCTTCCTCGTAAAGACGATATTGATTTCGTTTCGAGCATTTCTGAAGAACTAAACCAAAGTAATGCAAGTACTGCCGTTTTATACGTCAAGGTCGAATTGTCGTTACGCTTTGATACTGGTGCTAATCCTGCGTGCTTGTAGGCTTTATCATCGATTCCATTCTGGGAAATTCGCCTCCGAGGATGGAAAACATTGCGGGAGTTTGACGAAAGAGCAACGATGTTGAAAGAGACGATCATGATTCTTTCTGAAGCAATGTCTTTCCTTCTCTCCAATGATTCTCTGAAATGGATGATCGCGGTTATTCTACAAGTCGGCAATGAAATGAATTTAAGCGCTGCCAGGGTTTTCAGAATTGATTTCCTATCGAAGCTAAGTTCATATAAATGGTATGATGTTTTCGTCGCACCTCCGTCTCGCTTCTTACCACCTGCATGGCAGCATTGGACGTAACTCCAGCATGCTGGACTTCATCGTTAAGATCTTGGCAAAGCACGTCCCTCATGCGTTAGAGTTTCCGCAACAGGTAGCATCATAGGCTTGAGACGTTCGCCGTTCATAACGTTTTCTAAGTTGGGAGATCACTACCTGAAAGTATCCCGACGAACTTTACAGTCTGCATACAATGACGTCTCTGAATTGAACACTCTTGTCGAGCAACAGTTCAAGTCTGTGTCTCGTGTGTCCAGCCAATTGCCACCAGACGATCCTTTTCTACGTATTTACAACAAATTTGAAGAAGCAGCACAACATTGTCGTGAGCTTCTCTCACTGTATCAGAATTTGGAAGCAACCGCGCTCAAAGTCCTTAATTATTTTGAGCTTAATGTTGATTCCGCGACTGCCATGTTCAGTGAGATGAATCCGATTCCAGAGTCACAAAGGAGGCGCCAGGAGCAATTACAGCGCGAATCTAACCGAGTTTGGGAGCTCTCCAAAGCTGAAGATGCCGCGTCTTCGTTTATCGCGGCCGTAAAAGCGCGATCGGCATTCCAGTTGGGTCAGGCTAGTATCGAAGAACGACAACAAGCCATGAATGCTGCTCGAAAGCACCTCAATGAGTGGATGTCTTTGATCGAGACGGATTGTGAGTTATCCAAATCCAGCTCTTCTTCTGACGTTTCAAACAATGAGAAACTCTCTGAAGCTATTCGTCATCTGTTCAGTTTCTTATGGGATTTCAGTGAGAAGTTCGCCAAATCAGTTAAAGTTCTAATCGAGCAGTCTTCTTCCAATAAGCCGTCATCAGCAGTCAAAAGCAGGGAGAGGAAGAAAAGGACGATTTCTCATTTAAGAAATGATGGTATCTCAGATACGATGCTGCTTGAAAAAACCATTGATAAGGCTCTCGCAAGGAGGCGGCTGCCGTCTCCTGCCCGATCTGATGATTCAGTATCAAGTTTCATATGATGTATATCTACATATCGTTGATCGATTTATTCAAGCTACTTAAATATATCTATTTGTTAATTAAATATTCAATTGTTCCTTTGCTTTCATATTAATGGCTTGAAAACGTTCGCGGTCTTATAATCAATTTGTATCCATGTTTACATTACATCTGTTGAGCACAATGTCATATATCTCTCGTTTATGTAGTTCAATGTTTGGAAATGGTTCCTGATCTTACGATCGCTCGATGTACAGTTGCGTTTCATTGGTGAAAATAGATATCCGCTGTAATAGTCCTAATATTTAACCCCAGACAATGAACGATTCGACACCATCATCAGATCGGGTCCTAAAGCTAGCACAACATCTCGAGAACAGACCAACAGCCGAATCATTGATTGAGCACAATATCCTCAAATGTAAGGCAGGAGAGTGCTCCGAGGTAGGTTTGTCCTGAATGTGTCCCTAGCATTCCGAGCAGATCCAGCACTTCATGAAGTAATGCAAGCCCTGATCCGTACTCGTCGAGAAAAAGAACTCGGCGCCCTGCTGAAGAAACGACGCTCGCTCCAGGATCTCATTGACCGCAATATCATGGTTGGAGGCCCGCCCGGTGCACCAGAAGTCTGCAAAGCGCGCCAGGCGCTCCTAAAGCATTTTCGCCGACACCAGCTCAACACATTTCTCGAGAAACGCCCAACGCTATCAGACGTCGCCAAGCGTAACGTTCTCGAAGGTAACGTAACGCCGGCCGCTCTGCCCAACGAATCGACACTCAGCGTGGCCATCAGACACGTTAATCTGGACTCGACTGGGACAACATGGGGTCCCGCCGTTGGCCCGTAACGGAGCGACGCTGACCTGTATCGACGATACGCTGTTCCTAATCGGCGGGTTCTGTGCCGAGGGCCGCCACTCCACCTACGATATCATGTGCTACAATGTGGCCTCGGAATCATGGACGCGGCCCATTTGTGCTGGTACGCCGGCGTCCCCGTCGTCGCGGCCATACCTGACCGTAAGATAGGCGCTCTGCCTTCAGATCGGTTCGCCCATAGCTGTTCCGTGGTCGGAAAGCAGCTGGTCCTATTCGGTGGGTGCAGCCCCGATGGGGTCTGGCTGAACGATGTTCATGTCCTTGATACCGAACACGAACAAGCCTTACTCCCGAAACTCGACGTATTACGCAACCGATCCGATGCAGCATCCCACTGATGATCCGGATTCAGGGAACGAAACACAGCTGGAAGAAGAAGCTGCCGCCTCAGACCATGCTGTTATGGTATGCGCCAGAGGCAACCGGCGCACAGCCATGTCCCAGAGCAGCACATTCAGCCACGGTTGTTGGCACACGAGTATACGTCTTCGGTGGCAACGACGGTACACGACTGTAAGTGCCCATTCGATGAGGGCCGGCACGACGCGGCTTTTCACACCTGATCATCAGATTCAACGACCTGCACATTCTCGAGGTCGAGACCATGGGCTGGTCGAAGCCGAAAGTTCGGGGGATGCCGCCCTCACCCCGTGCCGGTCATGGGGCCGCCCTTGTCGGCGACCACGAGCTGTATATCTTCGGGGGCGGTACGGCCCAGGGACCCAGCAACTCGCTGCACATCCTCGACCTGGAGACGCTGACCTGGTCGGAACCCACCGTCTTGGGGACGCCGCCTAGCCCACGTGTTGGCCACAGTCTGCATGTACGAGCCTGCGATTTCGTTTCTCGATCACGTTACGATGGCGTTTCGTTGAGCTGACACGCCGACGCAGGTGCTAATGGGCCCCAGCCCGATGCTGTTGGTGTTCGCTGGCGGTACGATGGAGAAGCTGTACGACGATCTGCATGTGTTCGGCTGCCAGACGCGACAATGGTCCCGGCCCAGTGATACTGGCTCGGGTTAGGGTTTTAGGGTTTCGGGACTTGGTTGTGTTCTCAACGACGCTTGCAGTTCCGGTAGCACGCACGGGCCATTCTAGTTGTCTGGTTCGCGACCAGCAATCGAATCGCGAATCCATCTACTTCTTCGGTGGTGCTGGTCCACAGGGACAGCTCTATAACGACCTGTATCTGCTGGATTGCGATTTCATTAGCGTCGCTTCGTAAGAGCATTGGCATAGGTTCAGCTCAATGCTTGAGAGAATATTGCAGATTGTCGGAGATTGGGTCCGATGGCGATCTAATCAAAGACAAACTCTCGCCCTCTGCAAGCTCAGTCTTAGATGGTGATAAATACCAACATGGTCCATTATGGGCCGAGAAGGTCAGTTGGGTGCGTGAATACACAATCTCCGATCTGATCGAAATGGAAAGGTGAATATGACAAGGGAGCGGATTAACGGCCTAATGACGGACGTCAAGAAGAAAATCGATTTGGCGCAAGAGGATGCTTTGCAGAAGGAGAAGCAACTGGTTGGGTCCATCGAGGTAATATTTACTATAGTGACGGTGTATGTAAAGTTAAGTGGCTGCCTGCAGAGATCTTTCACGGAGCTGCGAGCCGAGGTCGACGCCCTGACGGTGTTTGTTCGCACTGAGCTTGACAATCTACTGGGCCAACAACATCAGGAGCTTTTTTGATAATACACAGCGTGCTTCTCTCCCTGTATCATTGCCCGGATGATCGGCGAAACATTACAGTACCGAGCAGAGGACAACCATAAACAGCGCGCAAATTCGGGCAATTCACGACTGATCGAGTTGTCAGGGCCGATTATAGATTCTTGACCACGATCGGGGTGGGATGCAGCACGACACAGCAGACCTGGTACGACCTCCCATTTAGCTAACGCTGAATCTCTGCTTTCATGCCGGGCCCGCATGCCGGCGACCAGGACGAGCCCATGCTGCAGGACAACCCGAATCGTTTCGTCATCTATCCGGTCCAGCACGCCGAGATCTGGGCCATGTACAAGAAACACGTCGCATCGTTCTGGACGCCGGCCGAGATCGATCTTTCGGGGGACGCCGACGACTGGGCCCAGCTGACGGGCGGCGAGCGCCATTTCGTCCAGAACGTGTTGGCGTTCTTCGCGGCCAGCGACGGCATCGTCCTGGAGAATCTAGCAGCCCGCTTTCTGAACGACGTTCAATGGCCGGAGGCGCGCTGCTTCTACGGGTTCCAGGTCGCCATGGAGAACATGCATTCGGAGACGTACGCGCTCTTGATCGACACTTACGTTCGCGACCCGGTACAGAAAGACGCCCTGTTTCGGGCGATCGACACAATCCCGTGCGTGAAGCGCAAAGCCGAATGGGCCCTGAAATGGATCAGCTCAGAGTGCTCGTTCGCGACCCGATTGGTGGCGTTCGCCGCCGTCGAAGGCGTGTTCTTCAGCGGGTCGTTCTGTGCGATTTTCTGGCTGAAGAAGCGCGGCCTAATGCAAGGGCTTTGCTTCAGCAACGAACTGATTTCACGCGACGAGGGCCTGCATACCGATTTCGCTTGTCTTCTGCATTCGATGTTAAAGCATCGGCTGGATAGCGAGACGATCACGAATATTATTACAGAGGGCGTCAAAATAGAGAAAGAATTCGTGTGCGAATCGCTCCCAGTCGATCTGATCGGCATGAACTCGAAGCTGATGTCGCAATATATCGAATATGTCGCTGATCGACTCTTAACGTCGCTGAATGTCGAGAGACATTTTAAGGCCGAGAATCCGTTTGAATGGATGGATATGATTTCGCTGCCGGGAAAGACGAACTTCTTCGAGAAACGGGTAAGTGATTATCAGAGGGCCGGCGTCATGGCCAGCATGATGAATGGATCGACCAGACCTCGGTTCGTCCTGGACGAGGACTTTTGAAGCCGCCGTCAATGTTTCTTTCAGTTGCATAAAAACCTCCTTTATTTGCTAATATCGATCAGCTTAGAGAGGACCCAATCGATATTCTAACCATTGGTGAGAATTCAGAACGCCTAATGGTGGGTAATCCTGACACCAGGCTACCATCCATGAGCTCTTGTCTCAATTGCTCTCATGCCTTGATTTGCTGTGGCACAAAATGCCATATACTTCAAAATGCCTAACAGTTGGGCACCGCTAACGCCAGGGGGCCACCAGTGACGATAGTCTCTATGATGAACAACGGCTGAAGCTGTCTTGCCCTCGACGACGTTAACAGATGAGCCCTGCCGACAGCTCGCTATCCTGTCTGTCTCTATGGCTTTATAAACAATGACACATTCTGTGTCGGCTAAAAAGGGAATGAAACGTAACCCGATTGTCATTGCCTCTATCAGCTCTCTCTCGCTCTATGGCTTTACCATAACAATGGTATCGTGACAAATGAGAGAGAACCTGTAAGAAGGAACTGAAACATTATCGACTGTCATCAAGTGCAAAATTTCCGTTCTCTAATGCGCTTATTTGAATTTCTTCGTCGTCACAGATGTTTGCATTGCCAGCTGTGGCGTTGACGGCCGCAGGTGCGGTCACATACCTGTCCCGACCGAAGCCGATCCCGGTCAGGTCGGCGGCTGCCAACCCTGATCCGGATACGCTGTCGCAGTATGCATCCGATAGAGACCAATTTTGGTCGGTCAATGAAGACGCCGAAATGCCAGTTTTCCTTGCTAAAAAAGGGTATCGTACTTGTTCTTGATGGCAACGGGGTTTCATGTTTGAACCCTTCAGGCTTGCCGCTAAGGAACCCATCACGATTCTCGAATTGATGGACCTATCGGTTGCGAATTTCCCTGACGAAGCTGCTATGAAAGTCCAAGAGAAAGTAAACGACCTTCTGCAGGTTCCTCACCCTCACATTCCTGATCATCATTTGTGAAGAACGCCAATGGCGACCTGGAATGGGTTGACATGACCTGGTCCGAGTACCACGACAATATTCTGAAGGCGGCACGAGCACTCCTGCATCTTGGTCTGGAGCGATTCGGTTCGATCTGTATCGTTGGGTTTAACCGTCCGGAATGGTTGGATATTGTTTCGCTTCATCATGAAACTGCTTAACATTTCGAGTAGGTTTATTGCTTATATGGGTGCTATATGGTGCGGTGCCAAAGGTGTCGGAATCTAGTAATCTAACTGTCAATTCTAAATCATCACATTGATATGCCGCAAAGCCCATCGAACAGTCCCGAATCGTCCGGTTATATCGCTTCCCATTGCAAAGCGAAAGTTGTCGTTGCAGAAGACTGGAGCCAGGTATTTTCGAATTGTGGTAAAATGTGCCCGAATACTGAACAGCCAACGGTAGATCAAGAAATTCATTGCTGTTAAAGATCAGCTGAAAGATGTCTCTGCGTTCGTAGTTTATAAGGTCGGATGCGTTAGAGACTGTCGCCTCCTTATAGTTTCCTTAATTTGACTGTAGGATATCTCTGCAGAGAACCTGGCTGAAGCCAACCAGCACAAACCGACCTATACATGGGCCGAGTTCCTACAACTCGGTGAAGGCAAACGCGATCTCGATAAAATGCTTGATTCGCGAATGTCGCAGATTAAGCCGGGTCATGTCTGCTCGCTGATTTACACATCGGGAACTACTGGCCCACCAAAAGCCACTATGGGTCGGTGCCGCTCCTGGCCGAAAAATTACCCCGAACTTGATTTGCTGTTACAGTGACACACGATTCGATCATCTTTATGGCGTATGAGATTGCTGATGTCCTCCCTGAAGCTTTCAGTCATCACGAACGTCTCGTATCATATCTGTAAGTTTATTCAGGAGAATCACTAATTGGTACGTTAATTTTTCGGTCTTAGACCTCTAAGCCATATTGCAGCCCAAATCATCGATGGTGTGTTAAGATGTAACTCTGTTCAAAAATCGTGTTCATCATGGAACAGGTTTCGCTCCTTTATTACTGAATGCTTATGGTTCTAAACCGGCTACTCTATGGTTTGCCCGCCCAGATGCACTGAAAGGTTTATTGCTGGCTCTGCTTTCTCCTTTGTTGCTTACTGGATAACCAGGATCACTTCCGGAAACAATGGCTGCAGCACGACCTACCATGTTTTTTGTAAGTGATTCCATTGAATGGTTGCTTGCTCTGAAACTGGGTTGGTTTAGGGTGTACCTCGTGTTTGGGTGCGTTATCGCTCGACAAAACTTCTGCAGGTTCGCTCATAACGATACAGGAAAAATTCTCCGAAAAGCTTCAAATAACGGAGAGCAAGGCCACTGGCGTTCAGAAGCAATTACTTAACTGGGCCAAATCGATCGGTGTTCAACGATATCTGGATGGAGGTGCCACGGGTAGCCACTATACGCCATGGTTCGAAAATATCGCAGAACTGCTTGTGTTCTCCAAGGTCCGAGCCAAAATTGGTCTTGACAGGTCTACAAAGATCGCTTCGTTATAGAGATGAGACTAATAACAGGTTTTAGGTGCCGAATTTTTGCAACAGGAGCCGCTCCTATTCATTTAGAAACGCTCGAACATCTTGCTTCATTCGGCATTCGGATCAATGAGCTGTATGGAATGTCAGAATGTGCTGGGGCGTGCACGATGAACTACTTAGACTCATATTTGCCGGGATCTGTTGGTCGTGCTCTTCCGGGCATTGAAATAAAGATTCATCACGTTCCTGGTAGAGACAAACCTGGAGAAGGTACATTGACTAAGCAAGTGGAGTCCATGTCGACCAAAACTTGTATGTAGGGGAATTTTGCCTTCGTGGCAGGAACGTCATGGCAGGGTCGGAATTCTGTTTCATATACTTGTATATATCATTTACATGTGAACAGATATATGGCGGATCCAGAGAAGACGAAGGACGTGATCGATTCCAAAGGGTTCTTGCATTCTGGGTAAGTTATGTATTAGCGGTCTGTTGTTGGACTGAGAGTCTTCAGAGATCTGGGACGCTTGGATGAGCATGGCTTCTACCACATTGTAGGCCGTATTAAAGAATTAATTATCACGTACTCACTTATTTTGTACGGTTTCTAGTTTTATTCTTAATATCTAATTCAGGGCCGGAGGAGAAAATATTGCACCTGTACCTGTTGAATCAGCTATCAAAACCCAATGCCCTGGATTGGCCCATATTGTTATGATTGGGGACAAGAAAAAATACAATGTCGTTTTGTAGGTTTTCGATCTTCAAAGTTGGTACATAGACCTAATCCTTTTTTCCAGGGTCACACTCAAGAGCAAGATCAATTCTGATGGGACTCCATCTCAGGAGCTTGAAGGCGATGCCTTGTCAGTGAACCCTTCAGTTCACACTGTGAAAGACGCCATGAATGATGCTGTCTGGAAAAAATACATTACTGATGGCATTGCTGCAGTAAATGCAAATGTGAGCGTGTTGGTTTGACTGAATGCCTATATCTGAGCTGTAATTCAGGCTGTCTCGAATGCATCTAAAGTTCAAAAGTTTCGCATTCTCCCTGTGGATTTCAGTGTCCCAGGAGGGGAATTAACTCCCTCATTAAAAGTCTGCCGACCCGCGTCAGTCTGATCACCTTCACTAATCATGGCATACTTATTCTCTTTAGAATAATTACTAAGTACAAGGACGTGATTGAGCAAATGTTTAAGGAATGATAAGCAATTGTTTCACTTTGGAAAATAGATAATGGCTTTGAACACGAGTTTTATAGTTAAAATGAAGTTGACTTTTGCTAAGAGGTTGGTTCTACTGGAGTATTAGACGCTCTTCGAGAGGTCGAAATTATGAAGACGTGTTTGGCAGTGACGTTGTAGTAACCTGTATGGTACCGGATCTCGTAGACACCTACTGATTTGGGCATTTTCTCAATTGGGAATTCGATGTCACCACAGCAGGTTTCTGTGTTCGGTACGAACACCCAGCGTCCCCTGGACAAACCTGGGGCAGATTCCACATCTGCTTTATATATTCCAACCCAGTCGGATTCAGGGTGCGGACCGTTAGTTCTCCACGAGCATCTAAGAGACGTATTGAGCGGGATGGCCTCTGGGCAGGAAATCCAAGATGAAGTATTGGACGAATTTTTTGAAAACTGCCGATTGGCTAGACGTTTGTAGATCATGAATATTTCTTGAATCGCACGTTCTTCAATACGTTCGGCTTCAGAAACAAGCTGGTCGGATAGCTGATCCCGAACAATATTCCGCAATAATGATCCAGCAGGTGTATGCTGAAACGAAGAATCAGCCAACTGAGCCAAGACAAGAGAAGCTGCCTTACCTGACGTATCATCCCGGAATATATCTTCTCCATATGTGGAACTTCAACGACTTTGATGAAAACAAAATTCAGTGCTTGGGCTGTCAGTGCTAGCCAGAAGACGGTCCATGATTGAGTTATCAACGCAAGACCATGCAAACCAGCATATCCTGTAACGCATTCTGGATTGTTCAGGAAACGATATATTCCCCTTTTTTGACACGTTACTGGGTGCTGATGAACGTGAGCGACAACTAAGACATACATATATCGGGTTTGAAATTTGTAGAACTCTCTCGGTATAAAGAAATCTCCATAAAATGTACCGAATTCGCCCAGAACTTGATATGACGAGACGGTACTGTAGGTTGTGACGAATATTAGAGCTAATCCACCTGTAATACTCGCAATCCAGCCAGCTGTCACTTCCGAGAATGACTGTGGAATCCAGCATAGTCGGAACGCACAAGCTGTCTATACATGTAACGTTAAGCAATGGTAAGAATACATTTTCAGCTTGCCTTACAAAAGCAACCAGATATGAAGTTCGGCTGGAATTATACAGTATCTTCCAATGACTACAGGTATATTAATGAAAAGTTGAGACAATATAAACATGCTTACGAAAAAGCAATATGAAGTGAGAATCCTTGTGAAAGAAAATGCTCATTCCACCACCCGGTTTTACTGACAAAGATGTAAGAGTGATTCTGTTTCTGTATTTTTTCCCAACCTTTGGCGTCGAAGAAGTGTTCCAATGCTGATCCAATGAGCAAGCAGCCAGAACAGCGCATGAGCAACACAGGCTGTTCTTGAAGGCAGCAAACATGTTACGGTGATCATATAACCAATAATAACAACAAGCGATAGGTCGTTAGGACGAAGGAGGTCAAGTCGAAGGAGCAAGATTGCATCGGATTTCCGAGGAAACAACCCTTCGACAGGATCGTAAAGAATTGGATCGACTGAATCACTTGGATTTTCATGCGCTCCATCTGAACAGATTGAGTTTCAATGGTTGTCAAGAGAAGAAAGCCTACATATGCGGTCGATATGAGGGTTCTCAACAAAGACTAAAAACCCGATCTGCAGCATATGGGCTATCAGAGAGATAATAAGCACAGTGTCTACGAGTAAGAAGTTAGACAAAGTCAAAGCAAGGAGCAATAGCACGTTACATGACCGCGATAACAATGCCAATCCGTAATACAAGGCGTATCCAGCTGTGTACATTGGATGCGGCACTATAGCTACAAGATAGGTCAGAAACGGCAAGGTACGATAAAAGCATCGTACCAAAGATACCATCAAATGTTAGCTTTTGATCGAGAATGAAGAAGGTATCACCCCAGTACCAGCTGTAGTCTATAACGAAACTTCAAAACGGAGTTAAGAATGGTTGATTCCTACCTCCAATGCACCGATGAGCGTCAACTTTTGCCCAGTAATTGAATGCAGCCAAAAGAATGCCAAGAAAGTATTGCAACATTTCAAGCAGGCCAAGATGTTGAGGTAAGGTCCAGCATTTGAGAACCAGGATAATATATGATAAACCGTCGTTGCATAAAATGATATCAACAATAAATCGGAATGCCACCCAAGCATTAAAACAATCAGGGTATTTTGAGGGATCGAAATCCTTGATATGCGACATTCTCCCGCGAATAATCCACAAAATCGCCTTCGAAGTTTTGGACTCTCGGTTCTGAAGATGTTTCGTAATGAATTTCGTAATGGAGCGATAGTTGCTTTGATAATGGAGAGCGACCCCCAAGCCAATATTATACGACAAACGGAAGAAAGCGAAAATCGCAATCGCAACAGCAGTTGACGTCGGGATAAGGAAAGCAGATACAGTATTGACCAGCATCATCAAGACAACAATGAGTGTAGGCCCGGACCAAAGAAACGGCGACGTCAACGAATCATATACCGACAGGGTGGGTGGCACCTCGAACGTGTTCTTCTGGTCATCGAACCCGCGCCTGAAGCCAGATTCGGATGCATCAGGGTCGGTTGAAAGCGGGGCGATTCGGCGCCGAAGTTCGGCCGTCATTGTATAATATGACAATACCAAGTGAGCTACCTATCTAGTCATAAATCACAGCGAGATTCTTCGTCTGCGCACTGTTGCTACACTTAGGCGACAAAGAGTATTTGATAATTCAGCCTGACCAAGCTCTCGTTTCGTCGTTAACCGGCACGCGAACTATACATTGAAAGGTCCCAACTGGATACAGTTTTGACCAATTATCGCGGTCACGTGATGCACAAGGAATTGCGAGTAAAAAAGCCATTAAAGGTGGAAAACAAAGGCGTGGGCGCTGGGGAGACACAATCAACACCTGCATGACGAGAAGAAGGAGTTCATAACAATGAAGGAGAGGTGACTAGAGGCGAAAGGGGAGAGGGCGTCACTAAGAACATGAACTGACTTGAGACATGGCTGCTACCACATGACTTGTAACGTGGCCACAGTCATGATGTGGGGTCTGTGTAATCTGTATTGCTGATGACGTAGTATAGTCTCACATTTGAGCTTTACAGTCGCTTAAGCAGGGGCGAAAGGGAAGAGGGCGTCAATATGAACATGAGTGACATGCGACATGGCTGCTACCACATGACTTGTAACGTGGCCACAGTCATGATGTGGGGTCTGTGTAATCTGTATTGCTGATGACTGAGGCAGTATAGTCTCTCATTTGAGCTTTACAGTCGCTTAGGTCGTCGAGATCGCTTAAGCAGGTGTGATGGCTTCCAAGGACAGGCGAAAGTTTGGTACAGATCTTACCAATCTCGTCCAAAATCCGAAGGCCAAGAAGCGGCTCAGTGAGTGATGCCTGTGACTTCGTCGTGGATTTACTGATGATGTGATTTAGCTAGGAAAGCAAGCCAAGTGAAAGACGCTGAAGACATTACGTCATCTAGGCCGAGTCCGAAATCTAGCCTTGCAAAAAGAATCGCAGCCAAGTTGAAAAAGCCTGCTGGAAGCGCACGTGATAGTCGTAAGCACCTCTCATTGGATGCCAATATCACTGCTGAATATAATATTAGATCACAGTGCCAATCGTTTAGTTCAGCTGAGCTTGGACGACGCCAGGCCGACAAATCGAAATGTTCAGCCTTCGTCCAAGAACCAAGCGGAATTGCCCTATGTGAAAATTCGAACCTATTCGAAGAAGCCGGGAAAGCAATGGGCGTATGTAGAAAGCTCGAACAAGCATGTATCGTTCGTAAACGAGCCTCTTGATATTGAAGCATGGCTGAACAAGGACAAGGAGAACAAAAGACGTAGCAAGAAATTGTAAAGTGTATTACACTCTCGATCTATTCTGGCACATGGGATCGTAACGTCTGAGGAAGTGACATCTGATTGCTTTAAGCGATGCCCATTCGATTCGGACAAGCACTTGGCATTTCAGTCGTAGAACGCAAATCAAATATTTAGATCAAGAGTTTACTGTTGTCAAATACCGCTGTTGTATTGACATAGTCTGCAGTTCAAACCTCTGTTTGCCGAGCACCCGAGCACATTACCATTCAAACTAACGCAAAATCATCAGTAACAATTTTAGTTGTTATTCACATAATCGCCATGAGCGAAAGACAGTAGGTAGGCTGATTGCGAAATCGTATAGTAGTACTAGTAGGTGAGCGATCCGCTGAGGAATTGGGGAGTTCTCTCCCCCTCCATACAGTTAAATCCCTCTTTTTTCTCAAAAAGAAACTCCCAAAAAATCCCCAAAAAATCCAAAAAACCCCACACCGATATAAAAAATCGATTCTCAAAAATATCATAAAAACTATTTAAAAATAAAACCTAAAATAACCCAATGATAATCACCAATAAACCGATTTATCAAACCCAGATATTCAGCGAATAATTCAGAAATCAAAGTATAAATGTCTCCAATGTAATTTTCACTCGTGGCACAAACGCAGTTGAAAATTTCATCTTCAAACAGAAAACCATAAAATCAATAGCGACCCAGAAACCAAATTAAAACACGAATTACGATTGACTTGCCAAAAATGTAATTATACAGCAAGAGACAATTGCGGTTTCCAGCGACATTTATTCACAAGAAAACACAATAATAACCCCAAACTGATATAAAAAATTCATTCATCATTGATATCACCAAAAAAAAAAACACAAACCTTCTGAACCCAGAATTGAAACCCAGACCAAACGCAGAACAAACCCAATACAATACCAATCATGCGTCATATCACGTTCCCCATCTGAATCAACAAATTATCACCTTTCGCTACATCCCCAGTTGAATCATCATTTAAACCAGCATCATCATCATCGGCATCCAATCGTCGTCTCTAATAAAAATTATAATGGTTAGAGATATAACATTCAAATACTATATTGTGTACAGGCCACGTTCGTTTATTACTGCAACAAACCAACGCTCTTGAAAAAAATGCAACTACAGGCTCTATAAAACCGATTATCAGAATATATGTTCAATCTAATCGATAGAATAACCTTTATAGTGAAGCTTGAACTGAGGGAACTGCAGAGTCTGCAACACGAACGGCAAACTGCCTTTATGAGTCAAGGCATAAGACATGGCGATCTTCGCCCTCTACCAGCATGTAGTTGTTGGCGAAAGTGATTATCGCCCGTCCACCATATAGATAGGTACGGGTGTGCTTCCGGGTAAGCAGATTAGGCGGTACCCATCAGGCCACTCAATCCTCTCGCTCAGCACATCGAGACAGGCGGCTGTTCGCGTTGGTTGCGACGGAGTTGCTATCTGGACTCGGCGAACGTGTACTTGGACTGAACGTCGCGGTACAGAAGCTGGCGCGCAGATGGGTCGTCGTCAAAGAGCTTGAAGAACGCTGTCAGCTTCGTGTCCGGATGGCCGTTCTGAACCAGACGTCGGAGCGACTCTGGATTGTCGGGGTCGAACGAAACGCGTTGCTGTCCATCAAGGTGAACAGGGAGGCGATCGACACTTGGGCTGTGCCATCGCATCTTGAAACTCAGCAGTCGGTACACGGCCTCGATGACCGAGACATAGCGCGCGTTGATAAAGTCGTCAATCTCACTGACGACCTGCTCTCCATCGGCGACTATGGCGGACCCTCGCACGCGATTGCTCGCAGGATAAGGAGTGTCGAACCGGTGGCCCAGGTCGATGCCGAACGTCGCCATGTCGTGGCCCTTGTGCACATACTTGAACAGGTACTTGACCGAGCTCAGTGAGAAACAGCACTCGACATTAACGTGCGTGTCTTCTGTCCGGGATAACCAAGGACTGTATGTACGTGATGTTGGACCTGGGTGGCTGGAACGAACGCCCGTCGTCCCGCCTGCGGTAACTCGGGAACGAACCCTCGTGGATACAGCTTTGCCTATATCGGACTGAAGGTTCAACGTGCGTTTTTAGTAACCTCGTTCGTCTCGTCTCGTCTTCTAGCATCCTTCTCTTCTATCTCTCCCTTTCAATTATCCCTTATCTTCTCTTTATTTCTTATCTATCTCTTTGCTTGCGTTAGTTCATAACATCAAGCAATGGGGAAGGAACCGTACTTGAGCTGCCAGATTGATATACAAAGTGAGCCCACTTTTTATTTGTATTTAGATGATGCAATCCTCTTCAATATGTCTTTATCTATTTGCTTCTCATTGGCCTAGGTGTCGTTGCACCAGAAAACCTGTCAGCATTGCGAGATCTCTCGTGGTCTTGCAAGGCCGCTGTTTCGAAGGATGTTCTGCATCCGCTGCCATTCTCTGATTGATCGCGTGAACAGATTGAAATCGACGCTAGAGTGTGTCCTAAAGCTGAACGTAACACGACCGCCATAGTTTCTGGCAGGCCTTTTAACATGCTGGGAATGACATCCCGCTCGATCCAGTGTCATAATCGGTGCCCCGCCGCAGCGGACCAGTAGCAGTAGGAGTTCACCTCGATAGTTTATCTAACCAGTGTGTGACTGGAATCTGCTGATAAAGAAAGCCCTGGAAGGACGAACTGATCTTCAGTTCGTTCAACACACGCTTGAACCGAATCTTGTCTTGCATTCGTAACCTTCCCTTGTCCCTGTCTCAAGTCTTAGTCCCCGTCCCTGCGCTTCCATCTATCCCTATCTATTGGTCGCTCGGTTCTTGACATCCAGACGATGACATACGCCCGACAGCTTTCTATCGAGGTCAGAGATAGCAGCTGATCTGAAACTGGCTTCAGCTGAGTCAACGGCTTTTGACAATATTGTGCCAGCATCCAGAACTTAGCAGCAAGGCCTACATTGCCTGTAGGCTGGAACCACCCTTCTTCTATTAGTAGACGCCCCAAAGTTATCAGTCTGGAACGAATACTTTCTTGATCCGGTGCAGATAGGACCCATAGCACGAAGAATCCAACGTCCTCATCTATCACTCCACCGAAGCGTGATGGTCTAGATTCGAGAACCTGTTCAGGTTCTAGAGCAGCAAAGGTCAGAGGCTTCAGAGCTTGGATCAAAACGGAAAACAGTGAGATCCATTGCTGGATGCGGTCTTCCATCATGAGAACGAATTTCCGCCTGGTGAGAAATGATCCGAGAAGCGCAAAGTCTCGTTGCACTGATTTATTTGCAGGTCACCCCGAAGACGAATGTACCTGATCGAGCGGCGGTATATATTATATACCGCCAAAAAGCCTGATTTTTAGACAATCATAACGACTAATCTAATAAATTGATGACACTGAAATTTTGCACCAATATTTTTTATGAGATATTTTAGCCATGGCCAATTTACCTGGCATTCATTGCTAAGGTGCCTCTAATTACTAAAGTGCGTTGGCTGATTCTGACGTAATTGCTGACCTGGACTCTTTTTTCATTGATGACTTGGCTGGGGATGAATAGGTTGATCGGGGTATGCTTCTGAGACCAAAATGGACCTTCATGAAATTTTCTCTATCCAGCGGCGCCGCGTACAAATGTGCGTGGGTAAATTGAGCTAAAATGGTCATTATCAACAGAGTTTCTAATAGCAACCCTAAACATTTTTTGTGCGACTTTTGGTATACCTCGATAGGAAATTTCCTGTTCTTCATTCTGTTGTTAGAAAATTTCTCCGTAAACCCAATATTTTTCGAATTACGCTCAAAAATTCGTTGTGGTATAGAGTAAATATACCAGCACGGAGTCCGATCAGGGTTAACATAGAGGAAAATGACTTGCGTATTCTATTAGGAGAGGCTTTGAGCAATGATTTAGGAACGCAAGTCCAGGCGATCATGTACGATTAGAAGTTTTCCTGTCATTTCTATGTACAGAGAATTGTTGTTAATCAAGCAATTCATCAAAAATGCAACATTGGATAAGTGTTTGCTTCCATTGCGGTTGACATTCTGAATTGGTTCTCTGCGCGTTGGGATACTGGTCAAGATCTAGGCATCACGAAGTTATCAATGCAATGTATTAGGGAGGCGGTGCCTGATTGTTTAACTTATTGGAATTACTATAAAATGGTTTCTTAGATATCACCAAACATAAAAACATCTGAAATTTGGTTACGTTTGAAACTAGGCGAAAATAATCGAAAAGTTTTCCGTGTTTATTTCAGACCCCATAGAACGGTATCCGACACATCGAGAGAAACAGGTTGGTGGCATTTCTCGTCGTTGATACAAGCTATCAATATGGCTGGGTCGGCGCCGATGACGCCATCAACCACGACAAGTCCTGACGAGCAGCCTACAGCAACAGTCATCATCCCGCCCGAGAACTTCTCTATGGTCGATAAAGGCATTTATCGATCTGGATTCCCGAAGAAGAGTATGATGAATTGCTTTGTGGCTGTAAATCTAACTACAGCAAGAGCATTTCCCATTTCTACAAAAAATCGGTATTCGCTCCATCATCTGTCTAGTTCTGGAAGATTACCCTGAGGCGAACCTTGAATTTCTTGACCGAATCGGAACCAAACTGCTGAGATTTGGGGTCGCCGGTAATAAGTGAGTCACAATGACATTCTGAAACTATTTGTAAAAAACATTAAGAGAGCCATTCGTTGATATCCCCAGCGCTACTATCCGAGCTGCTCTGTATTCAATTCTTGGTTAGCAGTAAAGGGAATGGCTGTGCCAACTAATTAACCTTTTATAGATGTCAGAAATCATCCAGTTCTGATCCATTGCAATAAGGGCAAGCATAGAACCGGCTGTCTAGTCGGCTGCTATAGGAAAGTGCAGAAATGGAGCATGACGGCGATCTTTGAGGAATATCGTCGCTTTGCTCATCCAAAGTCTGACGGTAACTAGCACGATCTAGTCCATTACTGAGTCGCTGCTTCATAGATCGCGATTTATGGATCAACAGTTCATAGAGACGTTCCAAATCATCCCTTCTGATGATTCATCTAACGATCAGCATTCCTATACTAACAAATGCTCAAATAGATGTTCATAAATCGAGTTTTGTCGTATGGCTTTAATACAAAACCTTGTGAGCAGGCTTTATTTCTAATCGGAACTGTCCTGGGCGCTGGCTGGCGTACGCCTTCTTCTCATCCTTCTTGCTGAATCTGGAACATTACTGACCGGCTGCAGAGCAGCTTCTTGTAATCGGGTCGCTCGCTTGCTAAATCGAGCTGCGGCCGGCGTCGAGCTTAGCGCTTGTTTCTTACTTGCAGGCGATGATCCTGATTTCGCATCCGCATGTCTAAAAAGAACAGTTAAAAATCAGTTCAAAAGAAAGAAAAAAGACGAACCGCTTTAGGGCGGATCGTTCGAGCTCCTTCTCGCGACGAATCTTTAAAGAGCGGACGAGCATGTGAGTGGCGTCGGTCTCGACGAGAACCGGCGGTTCGTCGCTGATCTGGATCTGTTTAGGACAATGGTTGATGAGGAGGACGGCGGGTCCATGGACGCCGCCTGATAGCAGCAGACCAGATGATGGCAGATCGCTGAGCATGGACCGTGACATGATGTGATAGAGAGAGAGGGAATGATCTGACCCGAAGGTCTTGCCGACTTCACTTCCTCGGCAAACTACAAATGTCGCCGCACACAGCATTAGGCGAATTCGGATCTAAAGCAGGCAAGATATCTTGTGTCGTTTAAATCCGATTAATAATCGATATTGAAACAGTAAGCGGTTTTTAGGTTCGCAAGTAAAGCAAAGGATGGTTCGGGCTGGCGAATTGCTAACGTGTTGATAATTCGCTGATGTTGAGGCTTTCAATATAATCGATGGTTGCTGTTTGCCAAACCATGTCAAGGACTCTATTTCAGCCGAAAATAAAAACGCGTCAGAGCATTCCGGTTTTCTGGTGCGCGGGCATCAAGCCAGATCAACAGCGATCTGTCTCCACGAAGTTTTTTGGATTTAATCACAGCCTGAAAGTCGGCGAAAACTGAGGACGGCATTCCTCCTCATTCTGCAGAGATGATGAAGAGTTGGGCCGCTTTTTGAAGGCAAATCGCTGCTCCTCTTGACCACTTCGTCGAGCAAACCCTATCAAAATGGGATTGCAGAAAAATATGAAGACTGGGTAAGCAATCAGCATGGAGCAGCGCTTGTCGAATAAACGCTTGTATTGATACCTTGATGAGCACAGCGCGCGCTGTCATTCTTTCGCTTTCTGAAGACCCCAATTCATCAAACAATATGTTTGATAATAAAAAGCACTGACAGATTCTAAGTGACCTGAATTGCAATGATAACGTACACAGAAGCCGTTGCGCACCTCGTTTCGTTTTGCAATACAATGACAATTAGCATTGTCTTTTCCGGAAACTATCAAGCAAGATTGCTAACGAATCTGCAGACTGCTAAGCGAATTGCACTTTTGAACAGGGAATATCATTAGAGCTTGCAAAAACTGTTTGGTCGAACATAGATCATCTCCGAGACTGTCCTGAGGGATCTTCTCTCCAGTTTCTGTTGGGATCCAGCCGCTCAGAAAGCAAGCTGTATGGACCGGCAGCTTCTCATCGTCACAACAATTGGCGCTCTCTCTTTACAGAAATTTCTAAATAGATATGTCTACTAAATATCTATACTCATTGAAATGTTTCAAGAGCGAAGGTGTAAAATTTCTCAGAAGTTAAGGAATTATTGGCTGCAAAAATCTTGCCTTTACCAAAACTGCACGGTTAGAATACGGCCAAGGAATCCAAAAGACTTTACGAACAATCAATTTGAATTCACTTATACACTTATTAGAATGGGTATAAAAACAGCAAGGGATTTCTTCATCATGTCTGAAAATGGAAACAGCAAGAGGTGATTCAGTATTGACAAGACAGAGGATAAACCAAAAGGCGAGACAGTCAAGCTTTCTATCTCAGTTGGATTTTCAAAATTGTTTTGTAATTCCGCACCAAAGCGCATCGCACCTATCAGTCTTTCCAGCATGTCAACGACGCTGGCAAAGGGCGCTCTGCTCAGCATTGACGCCCTGCGTCGCAATCTCGTCAACGAGGCTCGTAAAAAGATCTTCGGCACTGTGATTTCGGTGGACAATACACGTACCGGGCGCAAGCAGCTTCGTGCTGCTTTGAAAGGTCCTGGAGCTGCAGGCCACTACCCATTTCTGTACCATCATGGGTTCGACAAGCTCTACGAAGATGAAGCCGCGTTACGCCGACTGACGAAACTGGAAGCATTACGAAAACGAGGCAAAGGTCCACCCAAGAAAGGCCAAGGACGACGGTCGTCGAAGTCGAAGAAGAAATAGTCGTATGAATAGCACTCTCATTGTCGAACAACCAGTGTATGTTTGTCCCTGCTTCAGTATCTCGCTCTCTCTACTTCCTATGTAGCATGTTGGGTCTGTCCTCTTAGACTGTCTAATGGGCCGTCATCAGTCGATTTTCGTTACACAATAAGGGGTGAACACTGCAGCAAAGTCATGAGGGTGTTTTCTTTGTATAATCACAAAGTTTTTTGTCCTCTGTTCGAGGAGCAATGGATAGGCTACTAGCTACACCCATGACGATCAGCGTCCAGGAGAGCCTTTACCAGGTTCCTGTAAATGAATCTCCCATCTCACATGGTAGGACTCCGATACCTCTGCGTCCGGTTGGGAGGCCTCAGGCTAGATTTGCAACGCCTGCCCCTTTTGCCCCAGCTGCTTGGACTGCTTCAAACAGCGGCAGCCTTGGTAAAAGGCGTCGAGCAACACCTGCACTGAACGGCTCTGCTTTGAGACTAAAGAAGCCTGTAATCGCTCAACAAGCGCCACGAAAGACGTTCAACACATCTACGCCAGCGCCGAGAAGCGCTTTTGCAGCTGCGCTAATCGAATCAAGAAACAAGCGGCAAGTAATGCTTTTACAATCTGAAATCTTAGCCCCAGTACCCTAATCATGTCGACTCAAAGGTTGGCATTGCGATCATGAATTTGAGATCCCCTGAACTTGATCTTTACACACTTGCCGATAACCCTACGTATTCCAGTACCCTAAGGCTCATGCATCTGTATGATCCAGTTGAAGTAAGCAAGCTGGATTCTTCTGTCAAATCCCTTATTTCGTAGATTCTCATGTCGGACACTTCTGTTGGTTCGAATTTACATACAATTTTGAGTACGGTCCTATTGCTTGGAGATGAGATAAACTAACTGACAATGTTTCAGACAAGGAACTTGAATTCTCGAGAATTACAGTGTGTGAGTATCTTCGTTTAACATGTACGCTTCTGACTGTTCGAAGATCAAAGAAAATACTTCAGTGAAGATCAAGGGCAACTCGCCCTGGAACAAAAGGCCACCAAGGATAGTTTAAAGCAACTAACTTTCGACCCGGCCTTGTAAATCGACTCGGCTACGTTCCTACAATTATTTAATGCCTGGTTGCAGATTCCTTTGCCTTGCTGCAAGCAACTGCTTGATGAAATGGGTAACGTTCGAGCAGTCAGAGAGGTTTGCTCCTAATTCCATCAAGGTTAACATTTGGAAGCCACTCTTTCCTGCTAAATGCATTTCAGGTTACTCAAAAAACTTTGGACGGCCATATGGCCCTAAGTATGTCGGTCATCAAGAATCTCGAAATCCTCTATAATGCTGTTGACCCCAAATCCAAAAAGGGTTCGCTTTTATCGACGATGAATCTGTGCAAGACCCCTCTGGGGGGTAAGATGATGATTCGTGCTAATTGTAGTCTAACTGAAATTAGAACGACTTCTTCGTTCTAATTTAATGCAGCCACTAACCCGCATATCTGCTATTAACGACCGGCTGGACGCTGTGGAAGAACTTCTGCAAAATGAGGACATCTTTTTCAGCCTAATTGAAGCGCTGCCTCATTTCGCTTCTCTCGATTTAGTAAATAATGGGATTGGTATGATGCTCTTAAAGATTACTTCAAATCCTAACATTCTCAGCAATGGTGGCGAACGCTCCTAATGAGAAAACTGCCCAGCAATCCATCATCAATCTCGTCAGTGAATGTTGCAATCGTGAAAAAAGCCCACATTTACTATGCTGTATAGCTTTTGCTCAAGCAGGTTCTCAAGAATATACCTACAATTACGAGTGTGTTACAGAATTGTAAATCTCAAATACTTGCGATGATGGTAAGTCGAATTCCTTCCAAGCCAAGCCACAGATGAAAGACACTTTTAGGTTCTTTCCCTATCAGATCCTCGATCTGAGTCAATGATTGACGAAATCCACGAAGTTTTATCTGAAGAATCGGCTATTACTGAAAAAATGCCCGCTCATGTACTCCATACAAAATTGGCATTCGCCGTTAAACCTGATTTGAATGGGCTTCTCGATGTTGGGCGAGCAACGTATTGCGAGATTATCGAAGCCATTCATGCAGTGAGTTGCTGAAGTTATCATCTTTATCATTCATTCACCGCGTTGTAGGAAATCCAATCTTATATCACTGATTTTGATATGCCCAACATAAGAAAACATTTCAACGCCACGAGAGGTTTGTGCGGCGATGGTTCAGTTGTTGTTTGTGATTTAGTTTAGGTTTTTTTCTATCACTTCCTCTAGCATCAGCTGCAAACCTGCCAGACATATTTATTCAAGTTACTCAACACGGAAAGCGAATCAATTTTTCTACAGCAAACTTAATATCTTTAGACGATCGACGGAAGGAATCTCTATCTGATGTTCTGGTTTTGACAGGTACGATACTCGAAATATGACATTCCCGATCGCAATGGATTTGTTGTTAGAAAGATGTCTGCAAGAACTATCATTGTCGATCAGGAAGAATGTAGATTGGCTTCTGACCGTAGCAGAAAATATTGCTTTGCTGGATTTACTTCTCAATTTTGCAAATTTGGTCACTCAACAACAATCATACGTTCGACCGGTCATCACCCAGGATGGCCCTATTGCGATATCGAAAGGCAGGCATCCAATTAAGGAAGCTATCAGTAAATTTCCTTTCATTCCGAATGACGTTTACTTAAACGAAACATCGCCCTTACAAATCGTGACGGGACCTAATGGCGCCGGAAGTTGGTACAATGCTCTGTTAACTCCAGGTATCTCAAGCGCTTTAGAATCGACATACCTTCGTCAAGTTGGATTGCTGTTGATAATTTGCCACATTGGATCTTTTGTACCTGCTGCGTACGCCTCTGTTCCAATAATAGATCAGGTAGAATATCATATAAATTGGGCCAATTTGTAAATTTTCGAACAGATTTTCACCCGAATGACACATGGCGATAATCTTGAAGGAAACGTTTCTGGATTCTTGCTTGAAGCACAAGAAGCAGCGTTAGTAAAAGCAATGTTCTTGTGCAGTGGCATTCTTATTCTCTTTTCATAGATTTATAGTTGGCAATACTTCCAGATCAAGTTTGGTGCTAATTGACGAATTCGGTAAGCATCATTCGAAAACCTGGGCTGTTTAACTAAACAGTTGTGTTTTAGGACGATCAACTTCAACTGTCGATGGAGTTGGCCTGGCATGGGCTTTGATTGAGGAGTTGGTAAATAGGAAGTCGTACACTTTGTGTGCAACGCATTTCCACGAATTAACAGACATGGCTTCGCTATACCCACAGATCAAGAATATACAGTTAAAAGTGGCTCTTTTTCGGATCTGATATCCAATGTATCTCTGAACTTGTGCAGGTATCCCATTCAAATCGTCGAATGAACTTCTGTTATTCGGTGGCTAATGGCTCTTGCAAAGAGGTATAAAGCTTTGGCGTTGATGTCGACCTTGGCATATGAACATTGCAACCAGGTATCGAAGCATTATGGTGTTCAGATAGCTGGTAGCAAGAGTTTGAGGCCATCATCGTTTTCCTGCTTTGACAACGCTCTTAGAAATGGCTCTGTTTCCTCCATCTACCATCAAATTTGCTCGAGCATTAAGCTCTCAGCTTCGGCGGCAATTCAATATCAATACTCCTGATTGTCCAAGAACTAGCTGCTTCTACGATGTCATCCAAAAACTGATTTCTCTACGTCATTCCAGTCTTCCAAGGGGGAACCTCGTATTGTAAACTTGTCCTAAGTTGCAGGATGATTTTTGATAGTCCACAGATATCTACAGCAAATTCGGGAGGATATGTTGCATTTTGACGATGATTCTTCAGGCGAAATCTCAGAAGATGATGGCGACCATGCATCTGGTCAGCAAGAGGATAGCTGATAACGCTAATGTTTATAATTCAGTATTGTGCAGCAAGCCTGATTTTGTAAATTCGCTAAAGAGCCATTTATCCTGAAAATCTCATCACTGAAATGTCTCGTTGTGACCGCTTTCATCAAAATGGCGCGCAGGGAGAAACATTGAGAACCAACTTTCGATGAAGAGAACATCATAAGAAAATTAGGAAAAACATTAACTTTCTCCAATTCATTTTCAATTTCCATCTTAACCATCTCCTGTTCTCTCTCGGCTTTGCTTCTCGTATTTTTCGACTTCTTCCTCCATTTCTTCCATTGCCTCATGTATATATTCGTGCATTTTTGTATCTGGCCTTGATTTGGTTGAATATTATTTTCACCGCCTTGACGATCAGCGGAATGACGGCGTTGATGATCAGGACCTACGAGACGCGTCCGGGGAATGCATCGTTAGCCTCCATGAAGTGCTATGGTGTGAACAAAGTGAAAACAAGAGCGAAGGAATAAGCGAACAATTGGGTTCTATTTAGACTAATCCTGATTCCGTTTCAGTCGATGTTGAGACAGCAGGGAATGCGACTTCCTCAAAGAAGGCCCAATTCAGTTCAATCTGGAGCTAATGGCGAGGTTTACAACGTGACATCCAGTGATCGGTCTTGCCGAACGCTGGTCTGAAGCTCAAACCAGCTACTATCGATAATAGCGATCAGCGATGTGACTTACTATGTTCTGTTATATCGTAATACTATTACATCCCGATGGATAATTACTGCTAATGCTGCTCTGTGTTGCTCTAATGTAATGTTAGCTTTCTATGGGGCATTTTTTCGTCGTCGCCCCTCTTGCTGTTGAACTCTAAATCCCTTTTCTCTTGACGGAATCCGAAATTCCATCCTCAACCCAAGCAGGTTCCTGGAGAACAATTAATCTATACGTGTTGCTTGCAATGTGTGAAATGTGAGACTGTCAGACAGTGAGGAAGGATTTGGCGCGCAATTCAATTGACGCTGCCACCCTTCCTAACTGATTATCATCATCGCGACTTCAGCTTTAGTCCCAAAACGGACATCAAGGAAGAGAAGGGACGCGTGGTGATCTCACAAAGTCATGCCGCGAATCGTCGCGTTCTCGCCAGCCACTGCTTTGACCAGGTCGTCGCAGTTCGACAATCGCCAGGCTGAATTGCAGAGCCCGGAGCTGAAATCCTTACAGCTGAAATGGCTCTCATCACCTCGTACGAAAACGAATGCCTCCAATATCAAAGGCGCGCCTATTGAGCTAGATTTCGACCAATCTGATGACACCATCGGCGTCTTCCGTCTGATTGATTCGCAAGCGCCACCTGTATTTGATAGGCCGGATCAGCGCTGGACCGACGATATCCACGAGCTGCCTTTAGAATCTATTGCTGTTTATCTGTCCATGGCCGAACTTAGCTCCGTCATGCGAACATGTCGACGATGGCGCAGCGCCTTCTCCCACGACTCGGTCTGGAGAATGGTGTACGCCAGGACGTCCCATCCTCAGGTGATCTCTCGTCGATCTCACGCCCGAAGCTGGCGCTCTCTGTGTCTGAGCGGACCTCGGCTCTCCATTCCCGAGCTCCTCTCCCTACAACCAGAACATTGCTATTTCGATATGACGCCGCCATTGCCCTACCAATTCTCACCGGCTTCAGCGAACGAAATTTTAGGTCATCCCCGTTCGCCGATCATCGCATGCTTGGAAATTCTTCCAGGGTTTTATTGGACGGTTCTTCAGACCGTTGTTGGATTTGTTCATACCGGGGTTGTGACAATGAACGGGTCGGTGGTTGTCGAGCGAGGTCTTGGTGTGGCCAGTCGGTATCTTGCGGCGTTATCGCCATCGGGATGGCGTTCCGTTAATCTGCGTTCGTTGACATTGTTGTTGGTCTCACTGCAAGCGATTCCGGCGGCGATCGCTGTCAGCGACGCCATCAGACATGAAGGATCGTTTCTGATGAAGGATCCATTTCGCCTGGTGTTACGATTCCGTCCCGATGCTCCATCCACTCATTATTTCTTCACACGTCCTGGACCCGCTCGTGCAAGGAACCTGGCCATGCTGCCCGATATTCTGGCTGAGGCTTTAGATCTGGACGAGAATGCATCGCCGGGAGATTCGGACTCATTTGCAACATTGGAGTTCTGCAAACGAACAAACGAGTTAATATGGACCGGAAGATATTCCCTTAACAAAGCGACCAGCTAATGATTGCTTCTATTTTTAATCATATCCTGTGGCAGCCTCAAAACTGCCATTTAAATTGCTATAAAGAATGCCTGAAAGATGTGCGACTATTTTGCTTCTGTTTATTCTCTGAATCAGAACAATGGCAACAAAAGTGGGATCTAATCGGCTAATCTCTTGTCACGAACTTCGGTGATTCTAGATCGGAAAGTTTCAAAAAGCCGTGGATGGATTCGGGTCGTGAAGGCGGCGACGACCTGGTCGAATATGTGCTATTAGAGATTCCATCGAAGCCGGATTATCTCTTCAATGAAGACATGATAACAATCTCAGTATGTTCTATTCAGGCTGGTGGGTTTCTAAAGGTTCTAAGCCGCCCTAGGATCTGCAGACATCCAGGCCCAAGATGACGGTCGGCAGGAAGCATCTAACCGGCGATTATCAGGACGTGATGGGAACAGCATTGATATTCGAGAAGCATGAAGAGCGTGCCGAATCGGATTCGGCTCCTACCGTATTCGGGAGCTTACCTGAGCGTACTGCACCCAGAAAACAATCACAAGGCCAGGTGACCGTCAGACACTTTACAACAACTACTAAAACCATCGTCTTTAAGTAATTGATTGGCCTAAAGAAGTTCCAATCATTTTTTTGGTTCTGAAAAGAAACTAAACTTTCTGCAAAATCCAATCACGATTTTCTGCAATTTTTGCGCTATCGCCTTCTCTATTTCAGATGGAGATTTCGGAAGATTTTCGTCTCCGGCTGCGATCGACAGACGAGGCTTATCAGTCGTGCAGGAACACCTGGAGGTCTCTAGCAACGAATGCAGTTCGAATCGGCAGCGATTTTGTCAATGCCATGCTCCGGATGGAGTCGGTGTATCGCAGCTCGAAAGACGACCTGACCAAGGAGAAGAATGAGGCCGACCTGGAGAAATCGTCCATCGAGATTGAGACCGAGTATCGGACCTGTCTATCAGATTTCGTAAAATTCGTTTTGAAATTGTTTCTATAATCACTGATTTTGTTGTACAGAGACGTTGCTATACACAGTTCCGATCGGCTATCGATTCGTTTGAGAGATTTCGTCATGAATTGTATAATCACGATCCGACCTGCTTGGATCGTCTTCGGGCAGGTTCATCTACAGTTGACGACATCTGTGAGCGTTTACGTGCTTTCATTTCATCAAAATCGCTCATTTCGTATTTAGTATCGGATCTGAGAAGCGTCCTGGCGATGTTCGCTCGCGAGCTGGTCGTGAAATCTGCATTCGCCAAGGTGATGTCGAGATCTCGCGGTGGCCGTTCAGATCGGCTCACTCGAGACCAATGGACCGCTCAGCTGAACTCGCTTCTACTCGAGCCATTCCTGCTGCAAGCCCGCTGTGATCGCCTATCTATTTTGTTAGATGTCATTAAAGAACCCAATCATTGCCGATGAACTGGTTCGCCACGCTTCTTGTTGTATTTTTAAATGTTTTTTTGTTTTTCTGGAAGGTGATGCAACTTTTATTGCACTTTTTGGTCTTTTTTCAAGGATGGTACTATAACAGGAAGGCTTACGAGGAGTCCGGCGTCGGATTCCGTCCCAATTATAACTCGTCGTGGTTATGGCGACGCTGCCTGGGGACATCGACACGTTCGGCAAGCGAGCTTTACGTCTTGGGACGTTCGTTGGGTGTGTAGCGACCGCCGCCTATCTGGTCCTGTTTCACGATTATGGCCTACCCGAGCCTCATTGCTTCACCGGGGTCGTCCTGTCATTGTTGGCAGGTTCTACAAGCTAACTGAATCTCTTAGATACGCAATCTGTACAAGGCCAAGAAAGCACAGCTATTATCGACTCCAGATCAGACCAAACAATGAAGCGATTTGTGATATTTCATTAGTTTAATCAGAAAGATTTCAAGCTGTCGATGTCTCGTATTTCAGTTTTCGGGCGAGATTCTGGACAAACAGGTTTCTTCGTAGCGATTCGCGACGATTCGTTTTCTTGAGCTTAGCGCTGTCGAAGCTGACGCCCAGGACGAGCTCATCATCGCTCCCATCCTGCATGGCAATGTCGAGCTTCAGCTTGGAGATGATTCTGGATAGATCGTCGTCGACCTCGTCTAGTACAACGTCATCTCGAAGGTCCATCTATTGGTGACTGATTGTTCCCGAACGGCCGGTGGATTGATCCACCACATGCTTCCGTGGACGTCGCCATCGTCAAAGGACGCCCCCCATAGCGTGATTGTCGGACTTTCGCAATCTTCTCCCGCTGCATTCTCGCTCTCTGCCCTCTCTGCCATCGCCTCTATCACAGCGACGACTCGTAGTAAACCCTTGCGACAGTCGAAACTGTGATTGCCCTGTCAGCCCCAGCAACAGTCTACTAGGCGGGACCTTCGTGCCAGTTGAACGAACAGCTTGTACAGTTGAGGCGGGACCTTCTACAGTCAATGGAACCCGTGCTGCTGTCAGTTCTGTCATCAGATGGTTTTGCTACAGGCAATGCACCATTCTCGTCTCTATCGCCGCTTGATCTCGGGGCGGTCAATCTTTCTGAGCCAGCTTTCGCATGGTCGCCGGATCGTCAGCTTCTAGCTGCAGTCGGCAATGGCGATGAGCAAGTGTTCGTAATCCCGGCATCATCCATTCATGATGGCAAACCCGTCCCGAAGTTACTCATTTCTGAGAAATCAGTCTCGTCCATCTGTTTTTCACAAAAATCGTCATGGATTTGCACCTGGCGTAAACCTGTTTCTGACTCCGACCTGAATATGGCGGTATGGTCGCTGGAGACCGGCGCGTGTATTGTTCGTTCTCGTCGTGCTCGATTAAACAGCGCTGCTGGTGACCCTGTGCAATGGTCCAGTGACGAGAAGACTGTCTGGATTCAATCAGGCTCTGAATTACTCGGCTACGAGATCGAATCGAATTCGACTCACGACCCTTGTCGTCATCCTTACAAGCATCGTCTCCATGTTCCCGGTATGGTGCGATTTTGGCTGGCGCCGCTAATCGAGCCATCTTATCGCGTTCTGGTGCTGATTGCTGAGAAAAAAGGCGAGCCTGCGAAATGCATCGTTTACAATTCCAATGCTTTCGATAAACCGGTGTGCTCCAAGAGCTTCTATCAATCCGACGATGTCGAAGCTATGTGGTCTCCGGCGGGCCACGCCGTTCTTGTTAAGGCTTCAGCTGCTCATGATGCCTCTGGTAAATCATACTATGGGAGCGCATCGTTGTATCTGTTGCCTGCCGATGGGTACAATGCGCCCATGACTATCGTCGCAGCTGGGACCGATGGTGCTTGCGCTGATGCTCAGTGGAACCCCATTCGAAGCAAGCGCGAATTCGGTGTCGTCTGTGGGCGTCGTGCTTGGATTTGCAATTCCGTCAATGGAAAATGTACGATCGACTTTGGTAAGAATTCTTGGAACACATTCCGATACAGCCCATCCGGAAGGTCTGTTTATCTGTTCATGCCCGTATTCTTGCTCTCATGTTTCATTGAGTAGATACGTGGCGCTGGGTGGTTTTGGAAATCTTCCTGGAAAGCTCTGGTTCTTTGATCGCACGGAGAAGCGATTCTTGGGCACCGGTGTTGATCATGTAAATTGCTGTTTTATTGGGACATATTATATCCCTAATGTAATGATATACAGAGTAGCAAGTTCATTGGTTGGTCGCCGGATTCCCAGTATGTTCTCACCGCAAGACTATTTCCTAGTCGAAGAGTAACTCGTTGTGATGATTGTCTTGAACGCTTATTGAGATTCGAACTTTAGGTCGAGAATGGGTTCACAATCTTCAAATATACAGGGGACGTCGTGTCAAAACATGAGTTCAATAGGCTTGTGGATGCTCAGATTCTAGCCTTGAAGCCGCCATCCGAGTATCCTAACGTTGCGACTCCAGCCGAAGTAATTGAGCGCTCTCAGCCCATTGAGGCTGCTGCTACAACCGTCCCTGGAGCCGCATCAGCTGGCGCCTATATTCCACCTAAAGCGAGAGCAGCAGCGGCTGCTGCTGCTGCAGCGGCTGGTGCTCCCGTTCAAAACAATGTCAGCTCAATGCTCCAACAGCTTCGTGATAGCCACGGCCCACAGAAGGTAATCTGTTAGAAACTCACAAAACAAGACACTCAGAAACAAGTCAGGTTGGATTGCAACCCACGGCACCTGCTCCGCAACCGAAAAGCGACGATCCCAAACGTGCGGCTAAAAACCAGGCAAAAAGAGAAAGGAGGAGTAAGGCCAAAGCCGCGGAAGCAGAATTGTCTGCAAAAGCAGGGGTCGAAGATAAGGCATCAGCGGCTGCTGACAAGGAAAGGGCTCTCAAAGCTTTGAACAAAAAGCTTCGTCAAATTCAGCAGTTGAAAGAGCAAAAACAAGACGGCAAACTGGTGCTAAATTCTGAGCAAGAAGAGAAGCTTGCTAGAGAGCAAGAAATCATCAAGCAAATTGAGGCCTTATCTGTTCAGTGTTAGGCGTCATAAATTGTCGATTGTACATTCATCAATACGTTCTACTTTGTTGTTCCGTACTGCTAGAAAATTCGGAATATCGCAAATCTTGTGAGAATATGTTCCGACCCGGTTGAATTTGCAATGATTAAGTTTTAAATGCTCCATGCGATTTTGCTGAAGTCGTTTAACAAAACATTGCGTCAGCACTCGATCACGGCAAGAATTTAGCAGCTCAGATTGTGTCTAATAGTGTGAAGGTGGAAGGATCAGAACGGAGATCGTTTAATCAATGGTTCATGTTTCAGAGGGGGCCGTCATCTAACTCATCGATGGGTGAACTGATTGCTTTTCAAAGTGCAGAACAGACGACGCCTTATGTATCCTGCAAAGACTTCCCACCAGCCTATAGATTCACAATACAATACCGTACGATACAAATGCAATAATAGAAAATCGTCTGGTCAAACACAGATGTACATTGAAAAACTGGATTTTGGCTTGAGACGGTACGAAGCAAGAAGCTTAGCATGCTTATCATGGCAGCAGACAGCATGATTGCTCCTCTTTAACCATTTGATTGTCGACTGTTGAGCCAAAAGACTGATTGACAGTTTGACTGGTGCGCGGCCTGTCCATTCTCCTTGACTGTTTTGGCCTTGGACCTTGGTTGGCCTTTGGGTCATTTTCCATACAGGATTCACAAATCGCTATGTCCAGATGATTGCCGACATTCTTGATCAGGTCGTTCAGTTCCTGGACGCCGATGAGGTCGGCCGACTGCTCTCAGTTTGCAAAGGCTGGCTGAAAACGCTGCATGTTCGCGCCGTTTGGAGAAGGCAATGCTTGGATCCTGGCTCCAGCACACGATTGGCACTTCCGCCCAGCATTCCTATTGCAGAGCTCGATGCGAACCAGATGAGGTCGCTTCTAGTCTGTATCAGATCGCTCTCATCGCCTGTGCTGAACTTCGTCATCATCAAAGAAGGCATTTTCGAGTCGTCGCGCGATGATGATTCTCAAGGCATAGAGAAAACGTTGGATTTTCGAAAGGACAGTTTCTGGTCTTCAACCGGATCTGAATCCCAAGATGAAGGCGCCTTGTTAGTTTATCAGCTAATCCATGGCCTTTGCGTGATCAAAAAGGTTTCGATTACCCCGTTTCGAGCCTTCTATCAACAGGTCTCCACTCTCTTTCAAAACGTTTACATTGGCCTCTAAATCTGTTTTTGAAGAGAATGCAATGTTATGGCCCCTTAAGAGCCCGTATCACGGTTCTGCTCTTCCCCGACGATGAATCGAGCATCACATACCGCGGTCCATGGTGCAATCTTGAAAATGTCGAAAGTGGGTTTTCAAAACATTTTTTATGCGTCGCTCATTTGCAAAAGAACCATTCTGGTTTGATATCGAAAGGGAAATGATTGTTGGTGGAGCATTTCGTGTTGAACTTGAAGGGCGATGGTCAAAGCAGCCCAGCGATCAGCTGTACTATGTCTGTCTACGTGATGTGATGTGCTGTGGCGTTCCTGTAGCAGCCGTACCGAGCCAGACATTTCTCAGTGCCTTGTACGGCAGGGTGAAGGAATCCGAACGTGGCCGTCTCATGTCGTACCAGCAATTTCATGCCTTGCTTTTTGACGAAGTCGAACTGATGCAGAATGCGGTCAAAAACGAACTAACCAAGCAGCGGGCGATGCTGAAATGCCGAGCGCTGATTAACTGTCGTCGAATCGACGATTTGATTGAAACCGTCTTCCCCTCATACTATTACGATCTGCATTTCCGCGACGAAGTCGCCCGCGATGTTTGCGAACTGGATGACGGTTGCATCTCCGCGTACATTGACGCTTTGAGCGATATGCAAGTCGTCCTGACCGAAGAAGAATCGATCTGCCACGGAAAGATGACGGTTCGCTCGAAAGATCTCAAATCGTTTGTCGAGTTGGTTTCTGCTCTTCGCATCTCTTTCTCAGAACGGCTCGGTGATGTCTTCTTCGACGCCGGCGATTATGCGTCTGCTATGACATGCTATTCGGCTGCTATGGTCTCAGATAAGGTTCGTTTTTGGTTCATTCGGTATTAATGTGTTGTCTGAGCTCAGTCAGGTGTTAATAACCTGTGCCCATCTCTGCAGCAAACCTCGAACGGTAACTTACCTGACCATCCTTATCCGGACCTACGACAACGGCCCTGAAGCTGTTGAGAGCATCTTCGCCATTTTGAAAAGACGTCACCATCCGCATATCGGCTGCCTGTTTCTGCAGAAAATGGTCCAGCAGCATTATATCGATATGCGGATGGCTGCTAGGCTTTTGGAAATGCCATCAGCGAGTGCCGATTTGGTGCAGGACTATATGAAAAAACAGGAAGCCTTGTACAATCCGATGCTTAATGATGCTTAATTCATCATGTCGTTGCGATTGCTGTGATTACCCTTTATTTAGACTATAGAAGGCATCGTTCCTTAAGCCAGTACTATTCATCTACCTATCTAGTAATTTATTGTCCGGTTCGAATAAACAGTCATTTTTATCTGCATGCGAACCGAGCTGAAGTGGGCATTTTTCAAATTTCCGAATCTAATCTGGCACGTGTCGTTCACGAAGAGAGGTAAAAACAACAACTGCTGATCGAACCAGTAGGTACCAAGCCGGTTTGTGTCAGCCGCCTAAAGGCCACAATCGGCCGTCTGCCCACCTCCGAATCCCATCACACTGTCTATTGGTTCGCCATCGCTCAGAACACTTCGGCCGATATCCCTTCGATAGCCAGAAACCTCTCGAAGAGGAACGAGCGACGGCGCCGACTGCATTACGTAACGTTAACACCAATCCATTCAAAATTGAGCGCAGCCTGTATTGGGCTGTGCTCGCGCACTACAAACAGCAATCAGCAATTTGCAGTCATTTTGACCTGATCGCTGCCGGCGTCGTCCAACCCGAAGCTGCTCGACCTGCTCCTCTGTCCGCCAACCTGAGAGCATCGCGCTGCTGAACACGCTCGTCGTCGAGTGTGGCCATCGGTGCCGATGGCAACCTCGAAAGCCAGCTCGAAATTTAAGCCGGTCCGGGCGCGATGCCAGCGGCTGAAAATTGGGGATTGGTCCTATACGGCACCGAATGGGAGCGCGAAAACTGATTTCGAGGCCAAGTTTCTGTTTAGTCGGTGAGCTGGATGGTCTTTGTTTCGAACGCCAGCTTGACTGTCTATTACAGCAAGCGATTGGTTTGGGAGTGGAAAGTGGACAGCCAATCAAAGCGGAAAGTCGAAGTGAACTTTGCCAGCATCGAACAAATTTGTTAGTATGCAGCAAGATAGGAACGTCTAATATTCATATCGGGACAGATTCGGAAGGCAACAGTGCCGGCAATCAATGCAAATTGTTCATCGTTGTGAAAAGTGCCCCGACTCTTTACCATGGAACAATCTTGAACAATCAGCCAACAAAATGGTCGACTACCGAGGATTTCACAAACGGATGTTATATGAAATCGTCTCTTCATGAGCTGGATCTAGCGACCGAGTTGAGTGCTCTGAACGCCATTTTACAAACTCTTGGCGAGTTCGCTCCAAAGTATAATATGTCACTGTTTTTTCTATGTGATGCAATTCTAACGCATCCCGTCTTGCCTTTAGTTTCCGCGAAATGCTGTCACGACGAATGTTCCCTCCTGAGCAGAAGTACCGGACCGTTGCGTCGCTTGTGACCTCTGAACCGCCCGCCAAACGCTTCCGTGCTGATTCTGCGGTCAAACGTGTTGCATCAGGTGTCGAGCAAGCTGTCGCAGTTAAGCAAGAGGTGGCGCCTGTTCAGCCAACGTTATTGCAAATCGGCTGTTCGTGTGTCGGCGCATGCGATGCGTTTCTATGCCCCTGCTCAGCTGCGTTGAGACAATGCAGCCCTCACACATGTAAATGCACGCAGGATTGCTGCCAGAATCCGCTGTCTTTGCTTGCAGCGAACGGCGTTCCATTGGACCGTTTAAGGAATCATCTTTGCCTTAACGACAACATCGTGTATCATCCCGAGCGTAAACCTCAACGTCAGCTGTACACTCGGATACAATTGCCCTGCTGCAAATCCGAGACCGCTTTGATTCATGCTCTGGCTACCGATATACGATGCATGTGTGGCTCCTCCTGGAACTTCTCCTTCTGTCGACGTGCCCTCATCAATGAAAACAATCCGTCTTGCTTTCACTGTCCAAAGTGCAAGGTTTGCCAGAATATCGACGCGAAGCACTGCAACACTTGCGGTGTCTGTTCGAGCAATGCCAAGCCCTGCGCGTGTTTCAAAATGCAATCGACGGCTTCGCTCAAGATGACAGGAACTGTTATAGATGAGAAATTTTCACCCATGGCATTGTTTGATGATGATGGAGAGCAATCGTTGGTGGTATCTCCAGCATTAGCAACTGACAGCCCAGCTTCGGTCTCTTCATTGTCTTCAATGACGCCTGTTGCTGCTAAAATGTCTGGAACCTCTTTTTCTGATCTGTCGCCTTTTTCGCAAGCCATGCTGGGGTTAGGCCGCAGTTCCGGTTTCTTTCAAGAGCTGCAAGGTCTTCTGAGCAATCTGTATTCATGATGTTCGCTGTCCTCCTGGAAGTTGCATGTACAATCATCACCTGTATACTGAATATGGTTTGCATTCTGGGGAAGTTTTGTTTGCAGAGAAAGACGTGTCTTCATCTTTGTCGCAATAGCATAATTAACGTATATAATATTAAAACATACAAATTCTTTAAAATCTATGACTTAATTTCGTCTCAGAATCAAAGTTAACTTGGGCTGCTTGCTGGCTTAGCTGATGTGATTTAATTCCTGAAATTGCGGATAAATTTCAGCATTACGCAATCCTTGTATCTTCGATAACCGAGTCGGTCTTCCTCGACGTCATGTTCAAAAAGTAATCGTTCAACATCTTCCTGGTCGTCTTCTTCGCTGATAATCCGCATCTGCCAGGTTCACGCGGTCTGAGGATGTCGGGTCCTATTCTAAAATCAAATCGTCGGAGCAGAGGAAGATCAGGAAGTGTATCTCTGAGCATTACCCCGATGAGAACGAAAGTTTTGATATCGTGTTTAAGAAGAAGAGCCCCATGAATTTAGCAAAGTGGTATGAGACACCAGTCTTTTATCATTTTCTGAATTTGGCTCATTGTAAATATGTTAGCCATAATCATGTTCAATTGATTGCTTGCGAGAACAATCAAGTCTGGTTTTTCTCTTTTCGAAAATCGGAATACATTCCTACCCTTCGCACACTGCATAAATGTAGGCTAGACTATGCATCAATCATTCAGGGAGTGACAAATTCTACCAGTTCCGAAAATGCTGCCCATCGTTCAAGTGGATCGTGGTGCCATCAAATTCATATTAGGCGGAGCGAATATCATGTGTCCCGGTTTGACCTCAGCTGGAGGCAAAATGGAGACTCCATTGGAAGAAGGCTCCGTCTGCGTATGTAATCTGTATGCTTGGTTCACAGGTCTCAGAGATTGTCAGGCTGTTTATGCAGAAGGGAAAGAGCACGCATTAGCTATTGGACAGATGAGAATGTCCACCAATGCCATGTAAGATTTCGCTTCCAGCATTGATTTGATATTCAACGGTTGCCATAGTCGTTCAGAGAACAAAGGTATTGGAATCGAGGTTTTGCACCATCTGAACGATGGGCTTTGGGCCATGCCAACTCTTTAATATATAATTTGATAAAGATGTTTCTGCCTCTGGATATCCGGATGAAATCTTCGACGCGTGCCTATTGTTAAAATGCATTTCTGACCGATTCATTACGCGACCCATCCGATGGGAAAGTCTCAGAACAGCTCGATTCAAGTCGTCTGCCGATTTCGGCCTCAGAACGCGCTTGAAGATGAAATGCACACCGAAAATGTCGTCGAAGTTTATGACAATAATGTCGCTAGTATCCAGAATCCAGGCCAGAAAGCGTATCGGTTCGACTTCGATTACGTTTTTGATGGAAATTCGCGGCAAGAAGATGTATTCGAGAAAACAGCAGCGCCAATGGTTGAAGAAATCATCCAAGGGTACAATTCCACAATATTTGCTTGTACGTTCATCGCACAGCATCTTTTCTGAGATGACAGAATGATCTATAGATGGGCAAACCGGTTCTGGGAAGACGTTCACTATGCAAGGAACTCCCGAAAATCAAGGCTTGATTCCTCGAACTGTGCAGCGGCTATTCCAAGTGATAATGGCATCGCCCGATCAAATTGAATTCACAATCAGAGTCTCGTATATAGAAATTTACCTCGAGAAGGTCTGTGTATTCGTTCTCAGACTTTCTTTTATGGTTGAGTAAGTTCTTCAGATTCGTGACTTGCTTGACTGCTCTCGAGAGAATCTTCGAATTCGAGAAGGCCCGACAGGAATGTGGGTGGAAGGCGCCACAGAAACCTACGTTTCTACTGCCAGCGAGCTTCTGAATATTATGAATTTGGGCATCGCCAATCGAGTGTTCTCGTCCACCAGAATGAACTTGGAATCGTCACGAAGCCATGCCGTCTTCATGATCGCTGTCCAACAGTCGGACCGGGTGACCAAGTCGAAGAAGCACGCCAAACTGCTGCTGGTCGACCTTGCCGGCAGCGAGAAAGTCGAGAAGACCGAGGCCTGGGGCACCGCCCTGAAAGAAGCTCAGAACATCAACAAATCGTTATCAGCATTAGGCAATGTGATTAACGCTTTGACAACCAACAGCCCACACATCCCATACAGGTAACATTACTTTTGTTGCATCCAGAGGGCGGCCTCATGGGGCCATGGGGCACCGCTGGGGCCACCAGTCTTAGCGCCGCGTCGCATGGGCTGATGCAACTATCGATTTCAAACAGGGCCTGACGCGTTCATAGGGACTCGAAGCTCACGAAGCTATTGACTGATAGTCTGGGTGGCAATTCGCTTTGCTGTTTGATCATCTGCTGCTCGCCCAGCCTGTACAATGTCGTTGAGACCATCACGACCTGTAGATTCGGACAGCGTGCCAAACTCATTCAGAACAAGGCGAAGATCAACCAGGAGAAGTCGCTAGCCGAGTATAAGGCGCTTCTGGAGCAGGCTGAAAGAAAGATCGCGCAGCAAGCTGAAATTATTGCTCGATTGGAAGCTCCATTGTCTGATATTCAGCTCTTGGATAACAACGAGCTGCTGGACGAGCAGGACGAGGAGGAAGCAAGAGATGGCTTTGGAGAGGAGCTTCCGAACACAAGAAGAGGAAGCAGGACCGTCAATCATCGCATTTCGGTGGCTGCAGGATCGGCTCTGAACGAGATGCAGGAGAAGATCCTCAATTTAGAAAAAGAGCTGCATTTAGCTCAAGACGAAACTGAAGGGCTTCGTGATCAGCTCTCAGAAAAACAAAGTGAAATTGAGATCTTGCACGAATCCCTAAACACAGTTGAAGGACAGCTTCAAGAATATAAAACCAAGGCAGACGAATCGGAGTGGCAAAGAAAGCACAGCCTTGACGAAGTTGCTATTTTACAAGCACAAACGCTTAAAGTGAATCTCGAGTTGGAGCAGCAAAGATTAAGGGCAGAACAAGCAGAGGTTGAAGCGCAACGATACTATGATGAGAATAGGACTAGATTGGAAGGATTAGGGACCTGGACGAAACAATTTGAACCGAAGCCAACCGTGGACGAAACATTATCGCCTGCAAAGCAAATCCATGTTATCACGAAGCAATATGTTGGGCTATTTCATGAGTTAGTCGACAAAGTGGAGAAAATTTTAGAGCTTCAAGAAGCAAATTCTGATTTACAAGAGGAAGTGAAAGCGTATCGGAAATTCTTGGAGAAAGGCAGCATTGACGATGAGACCAGACGTCTATTTTCAAAGCGGGCCTTCGCTGAGAAGCAAGCGGCGAAGTTATCGGTTGAAAACGTTCAATTGAGACGAATCGAAGAAGAGCAGGCTAAACTACTGGATTCCTGGAAATCAAGAATATCGGACCTAGAGACAGGAGTAGATACCATGATAACATTGGGAAGGAGACGACAGGATCAGACCGAACTTACGATCTTGGATTTAAAGCAAGAAATCGATGCATACAGGGCCGAGCTGCAACGCAGACGAGATACTGTCTCAGCCGTCATCCCACACATTCATAAGCCAATCGTGGGCGGAATGAAAACAGAACTAGTCCATAGCGAAGACGATAAATTGAGCCATGAAGATCAGGCGAATCTGGCTGAAGTCAAATTATCGATTCATGCTGAAGAGACGAAATCCAGCCATGAGGATGTCACGGACGATCCTTTCTTAATAGAAGATCTCGAGGACTGATATAAATCGCAGCGATAATGTGTGCAATTTGCTAGAAATATATTCTGATACTACCAGCGATCGACATCTCTTGAAATTCGAACCCAGACTGGCGCGCATAGTCCATCACCGCTGGTCGTACCTTTCCGTAGCCCGAATAGGAATGCCGGCCCACGCCTGTGATCACATCCAACCAACGACTTTGCCGACTCTGGCCTTGTCTCCGTCCGAATTCTGAGCACAGTCGAGACAGCTCTTTGTGAACTCGATCCAGGGCTTCGTCAGGATGTAAACCATGAACATCGATGACATGACCTGACAATTGTCAACACAAACTCGGGAACGGATTGTTCAGCAACCTTGACGTTTCGGCGCTTTCAAATGACGATTTCTAGATTCAAATATCTGACCAGACGCCTCCTGGTGAAGCTGTTCCATCAAATTGTGATGATAACGACCTTTTCGTGACATTTCTTTCGCCAGCGCCCCATCACCTACAGAAAGCGTCACTCTCGAGCCATGTCGTATCTGTTTAGCACAAAGACCTCTCATGAAGGCTGCGGTTGCCGCAGTAAAGTAGGCATTCCGCTGCCTGGCATGTTCCATAGCAGCGTCACGCTGCTCCATGTACACATTGTTGATAGAGGCACCGGTTGAAACAATAGGTGTGGACGTTGGCAACGGATTCTACAACCACGTTAGAACCGGCCGTCCTGATCCAAAAACTATTATTACAGCAACAGGGCGAGACGGCGTGCGTAGGGGTGGAGCCTTCAGAGGAGCTGCTTTTGGTTCAGACGCCTCGTTCGACGGCGGGCCGAAACGTGCCCGAAGGATCCCTTCCGTAACCGACGCCAGATTCTTGCCAGCCGTCCTAAAACGTTTTTAAGGCCAGAATTTGTAAAAGCTGTATTGGAAACCTAAAGCATTCCTCGACAACGTTCGCGTTAACATGCGACCATTGCCTTTGTAGGGATTCCAGTTTCATCTTGGCAACTAGATCAAAAGGTGCTGGTTGAGAGGGCCCGATCGGGGTTGGCAGCGTCTGCACTGGCTTTCTGTCTAGACAGACGGGGGATGATGGTTTGTTGGCCGTGCTGGTGACCCGATCGAGTTCGTGAAGAAAGTTGCAGTCCGATCCACGAGCGCAATGACCTTTCAGCCAGAACGAGCAAATGGCGCTGCGATCGGTACGAGAATGCAAAAACTGGCAGTTTGCGATCAAGCAATGGCCGTTAAGGAAATATTTGCAGACGGGTTTCGAGGCAGGTTTCTGCTCGGGCTTTGGCGTTTGATCGGTATCAGAATCTGTCTCTCCAAGTGATAACAGCCTCTCCACACACACCATAAGATCGCTATTATGAGCGATTAGGAAGGATTCCAAGCTGGTCATTCGAATCAGGCCGAATTCAACAAAGCACGATAAAGCACCTTGCTCGGCTGAATTCAGGGAAGATATTGGCGAGCATTGAGACCATATCAGCATGGGCTGGAGCTGCAGCAGGCGTCTGGGCGCTCAATTCGGCGGTTTGCTGCTGCCAGAAGCAACCATCGTCGCTATCGCTGCCACCGCCATCATCCAGTTGCGCCGAAGTCTGCCACGACGGGCAGAAATCCTTCGCGTCCGGATTCATCATGATCGGCGTCAGCGAAAGCAGTGACCGGGATCCGGGTCTTGTCTATTGAAGTGGATATCTCAGCGCAAATTTCAGTCACGGTTGGTTCATGCGGGACCCGGACGCTTCACACTGTCCAATCACAGATACAATCTTGTATCAACTTTACAGTTTTCTATCTCGTCTTTGCTGCTCTGATAGATACGCACTGAAGCAGCGTCCTAAATCTTTCAAACTAAATAGGTCTTTCCCTTATTCGGATTGTTGATAGAAGGCATAAACACGGCGACGGAGTTCGCAATTTCTGTGAAGCTAAACTTCGTCATATCGCTCGATGTCTGGCCGCAGCTATCTTGGTACGAAATCGTATCATCCAGCGCGGCAGAAGAACCAGGCCAAAGTCTGGCAGGCCGAGCAAGCCCTCCAGCTGAGTTCGCAACACGAGGCCGAACGTCGGTCTGCGCTGGAAAAAGAGCGGCGTGCTCTGGAATCCGCCTCGAATGATGCTGAGCTGACTCGCGAAAGCGTCTCTTTTCTATATCGTGCTCCACCGGGGTCGTATAATTCAGTTTTATTATTTTTAATTTCATTTATTATTGTTTATTTAGGTATTTTCGGGATAAAGAAGCGGAAGAGAGGGCCGATCAGCAGCGAAAAATGAAAGACCCGTCACTACTGACTCTGAAAGACAAATTTCCAGAGATTAGTGAGTCCTCATTCTGTCAGCTCAATGGCCTATTCGAAACCGATCATTAGAAAATGCACCAATGGTGTCTGACGTGGCCAAATCTATGGACCTTCGCGTTAACATGCTGGGAAAGGTTCTTCGAAATGTTCAATGCACGAAATGCCAAGTTTGGGGGCATAAATCCGGCGATCGAGATTGCCCTCTGAAGGACGTCCTGCTTCCAGCCGATATCGAACGTCGCGATCGTGAAGATCCGATCCGCGCTTTTCAGACGGCGACTTTGAAGAACGATTCGGCGAGCGGCCTCGTGCTAAAAGAAGAGATTGTGATTCGCGGCGGCGGCGATGCCAGCTGCCAAAATCAGCAGCTGCTGGCGCCGGGCTCTGATGAGGACGACGTCCACAAGGATGACGACTCCGACCCGGAGATGTCGTTTCTGAGGCAGCTGACGCCCGAGCAGAGGGCAGCGCTGCTGAAGAAACTGACTAAAGATAAGAAGCGGAAACGGAAGAGGCACAGGTCGTCGTCGGCTTCTAAGCACAAACGAAGGCGATCGAATACCCCAGAGAAGGACTCTCGCTGAACTTCATTTGGTGTCAGTATCCGAATCTTCTGTATTTATTCAGCCTATTATGTTTATATTTGAGCACTCCGAGGATAGTCTGCGATCTTGTATTGTTTGTTTAGAATAATTTGATAAGAAAAGCTTCCTCTTCTATATTCAGAAACCATAAAGCATACTCGCTTCAAGTATCATACTTGCTGAGGCAACAATCGAGTCGTCGGTATTTCTCTGTATGGAGGCTCGTCTCTACCTATGAAGTTTTTAGTTCGAGGTTTCGTGTAACATTACAATCTGCATTGATGCGCTCTACGGACCCCATTGAGTTCTGTTACATGGTCGTGAGCGGAGCCTTGTTAAGGACAATCACATTCCATTGTCTCATTGTTAATCTGGGCTTGACAAAGTCGTCATCATGATGGAGAGCGGCGCGACAGCGCGTCCTCGCAAGGACACCGTCAAAAACAAGGCGGCGGCCCCGGTCCAGATCACGGCCGAGCAGATCCTTCGCGAGGCAATGGAACGCCAGGACGTGCAGCTTAAGGCGCCCGAACAGAAAATCACCGATGTTGATGAGCTGCTGCATTATCGTATTCGTAAACGAAAAGAATTCGAAGACGTTCTTCGCCGACAACGTCACAATATCGGCGTCTGGGTGAGATATGCGACTTGGGAGGCGTCGCAGCTCGAGTTCGAGCGCGCCCGATCTGTGTTCGAACGCGCTCTGGACGTCGATTACAGGAACGCCAGCCTGTGGCTGAAATATGCCGAGATGGAGATGAAGAATCGCTTCGTTAATCATGCTCGGAATATCTGGGACCGGGCCGTCACATTGATGCCTCGAGTCGATCAATTCTGGTTTAAATACACCCATATGGAAGAGGTATGGCTGCTATATTCCTGTATTGTTTTCTTCTTTCCACATTTTGTTTCGAAACGTGTTTTTGCTTATTTGTTGTGTTCAAGATTCACTTAACAAGTTGAAGACATTTTGGTAAAGATTAAAACTTTCTTGTTTTCTTGTTTCTTCATGCTGCTTTTCTCAACGTTTTTTATGCTGTTATTGCTGTCTTGAATCTTATTGATAGCTGTTTGTAATCAGATGTTGGGTAATATCGCCAATGCACGAATAATCTTCGAGCGATGGATGGCATGGGCGCCCGCCAAGAATGCCTGGTCGTCATATATCCATATGGAGATGCGTCATCGTCGTGATGACGATAAGATACTGGAACGTTGTCGGGACATCTACGAACGATTCATCGTCTGTCATCCGATTATCGAGTCGTATCTATCGTATGCGAAATTCGAAGATAAACATGGCGATCGTCATCTGGCGAGGGCAGTCTTTGAGGTAATTTTTTGGGTTGGTCATGGGCTGGTGCGGCTGATAACGCTGTTTACTTTCAGCGATGTTCGAACGATCTCGGCGACGACTGTTTAACGGAAGAGTTTATTTTGGCTTTCACAAATTTCGAGCTGTCGTTGCATGAAATCGAACGCACTCGCGCCATCTACAAATACGCTTTGGAGCGTTTGCCCAAATCGCAGGCGCACGAAATCTATCAGAAATTTACGAATTTCGAGAAGCAATATGGAAATTGCGAGGGTACTTTTTCATTCGATTTCTGTTTCGGGCACTTTGTGATTTGAGGAAAGGTATCGAAGACGTGATCATCAGTAAACGACGCTCGCAATACGAGAACGAAGTCGCTGAAAACCCGCATAATTATGACAGCTGGTTTGATTATATCAAGCTCGAGCTGGCCCAGGAGAACCCTGACCGTATAAGAGAGGTGTTCGAGCGTGCTATTGGTAACGTGCCTTTGATTAAAGAGAAACAGTAAGCTGGGTTGTAATGCGGCTCTTAATGCGGTTAATGTTTGTTTTTTAGGTATTGGGGTAGATATATCTATTTATTCATTCAGTATGCGATTTTCGAAGAACTTAAAGCTGAAGATCTGGAAAGGGCCGAGCTCGTTTATCAAGCGGCCCTCCAAGTCGTCCCTCACAAAAAGTGATTCGCCGTTTGGTTTGTTTGCACAGAATGTTTCAATGTTTGCAATAGGTTCACATTCGCCAAGATCTGGATTCTGTTTGCAGAATTTCTGATCAGACAGCTGAAATTGAAGGAGGCGAGATCGGTGCTTGGGCAGGCGCTGGGTCGATGTTCTAAAGAGAAGCTGTATAAATATTACATTGAACTGGAAATGCAGCTCGGAGACGTCGATAGATGTCGTGTTCTCTACGAGAAATATTTACTGTAAATTTTATTTTGAAAAATGTTATTAACAATCTAATTGATGGCTTGTAGAGCTTATCCCGAGAACTGCCATGCTTGGTCGAAATTCGCTCAGCTGGAGAAGACTCTACAAGAATTCGGTATGGTTCAATCGTAGATAGATAATCATGTTATTCTGATCTGGCGGTCTTTAGATCGTGCCAGGGCGATCTTTGAACTGGCTATGGCACAACCTGTTCTGGATATGCCCGAATTACTGTGGAAGGCGTATATCGATTTCGAAGTCGGACAGAAACTGTACGATCGCGCTCGCGATCTGTATGAACGACTGTTACAGAAGACCAAACATGTCAAAGTAAAGTTTATTTCGAGTATCACAGACTTTTTTATAAGAGACTCTACCAGGTCTGGATCAGTAATGCTCAGTTCGAAGCGTCTATTAGAGAAGTGGAGAACGCCCGAAGCGTTTTTGAGAGAGGCAACCAGTATCTGAAGCAGAGCGGCACCAGCGATGAACGTGTTCAGCTGCTGGAGGCATGGCGCGATTTCGAGCGGCATTATGGCGATGCAGCCGCCCAAAAGAAGGTGGACGATTTGATGCCTCGGCGTCTGAAGAAGCGACAATTAATGATGAACGACGACGGGACCGATGCCGGCTGGGAAGAATACTACGATTATGAATTCCCCGATGATAAGAAGGGCGCCGCTAATATCGCCTTGCTGGAGCGTGCTCGTCAATGGAAAAAGCAGAAAATGGTTGAATCAACGGGCAACACACAACCATGATAAATCTAAACTAATTGTCGAACATTCTGACAACGTGCTTCCAGTAGACTGTTATTGTGAATCTCATTTCCGAGTAAATAGCGATTTTGTGATCAATCGCCTGCCCTTCCACTCTGCCGTACCTCTCTAGAATGTCAGTCCAACCCGCAAAAAAGCAGAAAGTTTCGGCTTCGGTCATGTCAACGAGACTGTGCAGCGTCTTCAAGGAAGGCAGGCCTCATTGAGACAGCAATCTCTGGAAACTGAAGGACGTATCGATCGGATGAAAATATGGCGTTTGCTGAGGTCACTGAAAACGCCGAAACTGTTGACGATCGGACGATGTCATTTGCGATACTGCGATAATTTCGGAATTTATTGCATTGATGCTTGAAACCCTCTTAAAAGGGATTCTGTTGGATCAAGAGCTCTTCGTTGATCTCCGGAGCAGAACATCTGGACAAGCTATTAGCAGCTGTCGCAAAAATGCTCAGTACTTCAACACTACAGAAGAAAGTTCTAATCAGCACCAGATACTAGAGAGAATACTCAGAGACATCAGATACACTAACAGACTCAAGAGACCCTATCCAGATAAGAGACACTATCGATGTAAGAGACGATAACAGATGCAAAGAGACGCTATCGGGTGCAAGAGGAAAAGGTATCTCTATCTCATCTCTGCAGATTTACCGCTCTACACTGAGAAGAGACAGTAGACAAGACCAACAGTCAGATCTAACTGTCAGGACCAACTATCAGATTTAACTTTACTTCATCCGTAGAGATCTGTAAGGTGGACTACAGAGGATCAGGAGATCTATACCTGATCTAAGAGACTTTATCTCTGATCTATTTCTCACCTAAGATACTCTATTCTGATTTGAGTGAAGTTAGTTGTCTGTAGGGGTGCGGAGATGAGGGATTTTGTTGCCTCGTCTGTGGCCGACTTTAGCCTAAGGTCCGGAGAATGTTTCTGGTTGGCTGTCTTCTCAGCAACTGCCATTGGCCATTGGTGTTACAGCCTCGGGGCAACCAGATATCGATGTTTTTTGGCCTAGCTCCTCCTACTCTAACCGAATACTTAGGAATGATTTGACTGGGAGAAGAATGCAAAATGTGTATTGAATAGATATCGTCGATAAGGGAAAGGAAATTACATTTTCTCAATAAATTTACCCATCACTTTTGTCAATCTTCAGGACTGAGTCACAGTGCTCAGGAGATCCGGGGGCCGCGCCTCCCCCAGTGCTCCCAACATTTTTTGAAAAAACCACTTATCTTATTTCACAGAGAGTTAAGTTGTTCGTTGGTCGAGGTTCGAGGTTTGATTTCACACAGACAGGATGGTGTCAAAACCGAACGACAATCAGATAAGGTTAGACGGGAGCGCAAGGACTGGGACTATAACAGGAGTAGGGTTTGGGACAGGAACAAGGGGAAGTCTTTCTTTATTAGCAGATTCCAGTCACACACTGGGTAAATAAACTATCGAGATGGGCTTCGTTTCCTCCTCTACTGTTACTGGGCCGCTCCATCGGGGCACCGAATCGTGCGTTCCAGTCTAACCTTATCTGATAGTCGTTCGGTTCTTGACAGATGGCGGCAATGCAATGCAACATTTGCGACAAAGTGTTTTCTCGCTCGCATAATCTCAAACGTCACATTTCTCAACAGCATCAAAGAGATGCTGAGCAACCAAACATTCTATGCCCTTTTTGTGATAGAATCTATACAGATCAGCGTACGCTAGACGGCCATATTGCAGAAAAGCAACTCTCAGGAACAACATGAACGTGATGAAGGCAACTTCCATTGTGAGGAATGTGAAGACCATGTATTCAAAAAAGCCGAAGACCTTTCCTAAATAGTATGCCCTTTTATATAGTTAATCCGGTTTGATTATGTCGCTGAATCGTTAATAAGGGTCATGGCGTTAACTCCGTTATAAATTTAGAGTTTAAGTTAGAAGGTATGCTGCGAAACTATATCGGATCTATCGAAAAAGCCCAATATGCCCAGGTCCGAGGGAGAGAATCCTTGAAAAACAATGCTGTTTTGATAATTTTCGTTTGTCGTCGCTCTGCTGAATCTCGACATCATAAGGAGAGCAGAACCGAACGTTTGATAACTGCACTGTGCGCCCGAGCGCTCGCCTCTGCCCAATTATGGCGATAACGACGATAGAGGAACGGGATGCCGTGGCGGTCTGAGCCTACAATTGTTCTGGCAGTTGGTCAAGATGAATGCCAAAGACATTCTGATTAACACTTTATTGTATAGGAATAAAGTATCATACGAACTGTTAGTCGGCTTATGGTATCAGAGATTCTCCTCTTCATGCTTTGTATCTAGATTGCTTTCTCACTCACAAACAAATATTAATCAACTCCTGCATGTCTGATTCGCTCTTGAAGTATTTTATGAAATATTTTTTGGGTTTTGATACTGTCAGATTGCTGCAATCACAGCTTGATCATTCGATGGCGATTTGAATGCTGGACAAAAGTCACGAGCTGATCTGCCCTAGTCTGAACCTGAATCAGGCCGATTGCCTGAATCGACGTCCGGCTCCTTGTAGTGATGGTAATTGGACTCATGTCGATGCAAAATCAGTGCTAGCTTAAGATCTTTATTGAACATGGGAATTTCAAATACAGGGTGATTCGACCGCCAGAGCCTGGGGAATCGGTAGTGGGCCGTAGGCGATCGGATCCAAGGGGTCCCGATCTGGGACAAGCGACTATCGCAGGACAACAAGCTATGATATCGATGGGACGGTGCGAACCAAATCCTCCGTGCTACATATAGTCCGGATCGGTCTAACAATCCGTTTTTGGCGATATTGAAAACAGAGTGAGGGCCCCGGCGACTGACTCCGTGGGCCAATTTGAATCCACAATTGTAGACGGAAAATTGACGAGGTCTCAGGAATCACCAGAAATAGAATTCTATAAAGAACGTCATGTATTCGTTTTCACCTGATTACAGATTGGACAGGCAGGACAGCCCAAGCTGTCGATTTTTGATGAAATATTCCGAAAAAGTTGCATATCAACGAATGAAACAGACAATTTGATATAGTCGTATACCTAAATACGGCAGTATTATTTATAGTAATTTATTAATTAGACTCCGAATCGCCTGCCGATTCGTCCGAGTCACCGTCATTAGTGTCCGGTTTGGGGGGCGGTCGGTCGGACAGGCAGCTTCACGTCCGGATGTGCAGTGACCCAGGACTCAGCTGCTCAAATTCTGCCTGTGTCATGAATGTCTGCATATTCGGGTGGTGCTTGCTATCCAAGATTCGCTGGCGCCAGACGGCGAGAGCAAAAGCGTGCTGTTGTGAGGCCTTTTCAATGGCTTGAGACAGTCGCGAAGACGCTGTCGCGATCTCAAGCCCGGACATTCGTGTGGCTCGAGATTCCGTAGAGAACCTTCTGTACGAGTTGCCTAGCCCGGCTGGGGACAGGGAAGTGCTCATAAATCATAATGATTGCAACTTTCATTAACAAATGCCTTAATAAAACTAATTAGATTGTGGAATTTGGATAATTACAGAATTGGTTACCCTGTAATCGGTCGGCAGAGGAATATGACTCTAAGAACTTCGAAACGGCCTTCGAAGACCTCTCTAACTTGCCTCAAAACGGCCATCAGCCGGAGACATACGAAAGAGGAAAAGGAGAATGCCCCCGGCCTTTTTCTGCAGAAATATTTTGGAATGATATCAAAGCAGGACTCAGGCAAAACAAAGCAGTAAAGGTGAAAGCTGAAGTTTGCCAACTTGAGAGGTACTGTGACTCGGTGAGTAATGCTAATGGAAAGACGCTCATAAAATGACGAAACTGTAACCGGCGATGGCAGTTTCTTATATTCAGCCGGTTTCTGTTGACAAGGGGTCGACTGATAAATCTAGCACCAGCGCCACTATCGATTAACTATTCTACAGGAATAGACGAATCTAATACAAGGAAACCTCGTATCACAAGGCCGGAATAAGGTTGAACGGATGCGTTTCCAGGATCCCGAACATTTTTATAACTAAACTGTAATTTAGAAAAAAATTATCAAATTTGTTACGGATTCATACTTTTTTCTGATATTTCGAACATAACCCAGCTGCGGGAGGCGGACATGACGTCGTTGCTTAATTAATTGGTCGATCGTTGATGTATCCGAGCGTTGCTTGGTCGACCAGATGGAAACAGATGGTGTTATTGTTGCCGTAGCACTCTGAAGATTGCATCGGGCGGAGAAGTCCTTGGCAAGCAGCCTTCAGGGAGACCATTCGATTTAAGATGAGCGAGCAAATGCGAGATTGTATCAAATTGGGGACATCTCGGTCTCGGTACAGCAGCGTCCTACGTTTTTCCGTCTTCCCATCGACCCAAAACGGCAAGCTTATCAACGACATTGGATTTGATCTATATATCAGAGGTAAAGAGCCAGCTGATCAAATTGCTATTTAAGCCAACCACAAAAAATTGCTCCTCACAGTCGCTAAACACCATATATTGCTCATCGCAATTTCGTAAGAAGAGCTCAAAAAACAGGATAAAGATCGTGTAGAGCATGAAAAAAAATATGGATGATCCTCTTTCATGCAGAAATCACGCAGGATCGACACTTCTGTCGGTGTAAGCTTTGTGGTTTGATTTTGTCATTCGTGCGTGAGAAAAATCACGTTCAAGGCATCATAGTTTTGAAATTGACACTGCGTCAACGAGCCGAAAGCAAGCCATTTTGTTGAACATCTTGGGGCACTGGGACCCCATTTCATCAATGTTTCCTGCTTTCGGAGGCTGTCAATCTTGTTTACAATGGAGATGAATTCTCCATCAAAAATAGGTTGAGTAGTTAAAATAGCACACTGACAACCAGAATGAAGAAATTGGCGTCCGGAGAGCCGCTTAAATAGCGGATCCGGGATCCAATGTTGTTATGGGACCAATGTAATTTTTAAGGCCTTGTGACACTGTTAGGTCTAAGTAATGTACGGTCTGGTCTGCCCCATCTGCTCAATATTGAATTGCAAGGTGCCCTTGCTGCTGAGCAGGCTATCCAGCTTTTTGATTTTTTGCTGATCTGTTGCCACTATGAGCACGTCGTCTCGGTATCGTCTATATAGAAGTGGTTGATCTTCCGGTTGTAGATTTTCAAATAATTCTGCTTCCATCGAAGCCAGTATTAAGCCCGCAAAGACGCCTGAAGCGTTTCCTCCCGTAGCGGCGCCTTGCGTTTGCATATACCATTGTTCTCCGATTTGGAAGAAGTTATTGGTGAGTGCCCATTCTAATAATAAGTTGCAGAATTGTACGAGTTTCTCGTCCCAATTGTGTTTTTGCATTATTCCTTTTAGTCTATTAATTCCCGACTTAATCTCTATATTTGTGTAAAGTGCTGCGACATCCAGAGTTGCTACTTGCAATTGTACTTTTCCATCCAGGATATGCCATTGTTCCTGCTGCTGTATAAGCTGTAAGCTGTCTGTTACGATCCATGGTAGTTTTTAACCAAGTCCCAGAGCATGGAATGGATAGCTCTTACGGCCTTTGTTGTATACCAACTGTGACTTGGTATGATCGGCCTGTATCCTAACGGAGTTTTGTGTATTTTTGGCATTAAATAAAATTGAGGGGCTTCAATTTATCCCAGTATTGCTTAAAGTCTTGATCTCCAAGACGACAAATACCTTTTAGCTTGTAAGTATTTTTGAGCTCCGGCTTTCTTGGTATACACAGAGGGATTGCCCTTTATATGCTTAGCTACTGCTATTTTGTATGTATCCAACGGCATTATAGCGAGGTCGGCATTCTTGTCGGTCATTTTCGCTATGTAGTTGCGTTGTACGTAGCATGAATGTTTCCGGTCGCTGATAACAATTGCCTCTATAAGCCTTTATGTGCTCGGTTAATTCCACCGCTTTCTGGTTCTTATGATCACTCCATAGTGGGAGCCAGAGGTTGGCTGCGGATAAAGTTCTATCTGTACTTCCTAAGAAGCAAAATAATTGATTTATCTGATCATATATATCCGCGGTGATGCCTAGCTCATAACAAATAGACAGATGTTTGGTCGGAAGGGAAAAATATTGCTTTATTTTTTCTTTGTCGCGCGGGGGCCTTTCTTGTGCTGATAAGTTATATATGTCTTTCGGAATTTGAACTTTGCCAATTAAATTTATGGCAGGCCTGCTTACCTTTGGCTTATTTCCGCCCACCTTGCGGATTGGCGCGTAATGCACCCAGAGGGTCTAGACTACGAAGACAACGTAGACGAGAGAGGGGAATAGAACTCTGGTTTATTTTTACGGTAAATTGGGTAGACTTGTAGAGGTAACCAAGTAGAGGTAACCAATACTGACCATGCGCGACGGGGAGTAACTGAGGAAGGGGTGACTTACGAGTGCGCGGGGCGCAACATCGCCCCCTCAGAATAAAGGGAAAAATATTTAATAAAGAGAGAACAGACACCAAAGACAGTCACAGCACAGGTGAACATGTACGAGCAGAATATAAAGAAAGAAAACGGGATAATAATAGAACTTCAGAACAGAAACAGCAAGGGCACCATATATTTTTGCAGCAATAAGTTTTGATAGTTTTTTGTTGGTACATAAGACTGAAGAAACCAATGAAT
>RBZT01000269.1:0-44089 GCA_003693705.1 Polymyxa betae
CTCAAAACAGATGAAGAGGCTACTCCGGCGCAACCCGCCCGGGAGGCCGCTCCTTCCAAGACAGCTGCTTTGACCAGCAGCGGTCCAGCACGTCCTGTACGCTAACCCTAAAACCCTAAACCCTAAAAACCCTAAACCCTAACCCTAAACCCTAAACCCTAAACCCTAAACCCTAACCCTAACCCTAACCCTACTAAAAACCCTAAACCCTAACCCTAACCCTAAACCCTAAACCCAAACCCTAACCCTAACCCCTACCATAACCCTAAACCCTAACCCTAAACCCTAACCCTAAACCCTAAACCCTAACCCTAACCCTAGTGGATGAAGCGCCTGAGCGTGAACGCGGGAGGGAAGTTGGTGAATGTCTTCGACCTGAGCGCGGCTCTCGTTCGGGCGCGAGCCGCTTCTCTGCAATAAGTTTACAAAATAAACAGTTTATCAACCCTAAACCCTAACCCGCGACTTAACCCTGTCATCAAAAAAAAAACCCTATCTGTGATGGTACAACCCACCCTCTCACAGTAATTGCTACGGTACGCGATGGGTTAATCCCTTAGCAACACCGTAGAACCGTACCTTCCTGACCAAGTAACCCACTTGGTTGCATAGGGCCAACTGACTTAAAGACTATGGATCCACCCGCATGTTAGCCTAAAGTACAGTTGGGCATGGTACTGTCAGTACCCAAGGTTAAGTCAAAGGTCCCATAAATGGTTTATGGGATTCTGAAGGTTAGGTATATATACCTTCCCGAAGATTATCCTTTTAGCCTCGAACTGTTGTATGTCTTCGGACACTAGTGCTGGCTATCAGGATAACCGCGACTTAACCCTGTCATCTAAAAAAAAAACCCTAACCCTAACCCACGGGCCTCATCATCTATCAGGAAGGTGGCGAGTTCAACTCTCCATAATAACCCTAGGATTTTTCGGCTCAGTTGTGCCTCCGGACATAATGTTCGAAGGCCGCAGTAAGTCATTATGACTTGCGGGATAATCCCGTATGCCAGATGCCGAATTTCTATACCGGCTTACAGTTTCCCTTCGGGGTCTCTCTACAGTCCGATGACGCCTCTAGCGCAACCCTTAGTTGGGTCCATGAGGGCTCACAGGCTATTTATAGCACTGTGAGGCATGGTACTGTCCAGACCAAAATCCTTGAACTCCCACAATAGACAGGGCTTACCCCCCTAGGCTATACTTCCTTTTAGATGTGTGCCGATGTATGTCAGTTGACACGGGCCTCATCATCTATCAGGAAGGTGGCGAGTTCAACTCTCCATACTAACCCTGTCATCTAAAAAAAAAACCCTAACCCTAAAAACCCTAACCCTAATACTTTATCACATTTTGAAAGAGGCCCCTCTGCTTGTCTGTTCCCTGTGGAGATTTTACGCCAATATGATGAGGGCGGCGATGACGACGACGGTCTCTTCATCGGCGTCGACCCGACGGCCCTTCCTCGGATCGGTGTCCAGCTATATCGGGCGTGTTATTCACATCGCTGCTAACCGGAGTTAGGCTCGCCCATCGCATCATGAATGGTGAGCAGGCCTGTCTTCGTTCTTGATATCTGGAGAGACAAAGAGCAATTTTGCTTTTTTTTAAATGGACTTTGAACATTGTCCTTTTGACATCTTCAAGAACATCGGCTGATGGGATGAGTACGATTTTAATGATTAAACGACATTGTAACGGATGCTACCCACTTGTGATCAACATATAGTACGAAAGGGTTAGGGTTTAGGGTTTTCGGCATGTGCAGCTCCCAGTCTGTCGAGGACTCATTGCTCATGGTCATTCAGATCGCCTTTCTGAATCACAATAGCAGCCTGCTTGTTCTAAAAGACGTCATCATCATCCACCTGCTTGAGATTTAGTGAGATAATCCACTGTGCAAAAAACCGAGGAGAAACATTACTGGCGTTGTTTCCCAATCGCGCATCTAGCGTTTTATATTGGATATTTGATTATTTTGAGAGACTCTCCTGTTTGAGAACGAGCTCGAAATCACCCTCTTCTGACAAAAATCAGGCTTTGAAAGAGCAGTCAGGCAAATCCGCACATATTCCCAAGCAAACTAGAAACATTGAAACTTTTCTCATTGAATCTTCACCATCAAAATGTAAAATCATGTGGGCGGCCCCGCTCCATCTGGTCCACGAATTGGGGTTGTCTCTACGAAATTCTCACCTTCTGCAATCTACTATCGCTGAATTACATCCGTTGAAGACGCTTGAGGTTTCGTTTATCAAGGAACAATTCAGCGACCCCCCTTTCCCAATAATGTTTGATCGGAAAACAGTAGAGTCAGAAACAGAGCCGCAAAGGCAAACCGAGGAATAATACAGCTGAAATAGACAGTGTCGCCGAATGAGAAATAGCTTCGTGAAACTTCGAAGTTAGTTTAGACAGCAACGCAAGCAAAATTTTGATTACAAAGTCTAAGAACATGAAATTTCTCAAAGCAATGAAAGTTTGGGAATCTGGGCTGAGTCAACCGGGCGTTTCAGATTCATCTGTCCATGCCTGTCATCGCTCATTTAGCTGGCTTCCATAATCTCGGTCGTATTCATGTTTTTTTTTAAGCTCTGGCGAGCACTGCGACTTTCAATCATTTCCAGGTAATACCACCCTCTGATTTTGCATTTGTCTTAACCATCATGCCCAGTTTCCAGATTCTCATTGCTCTCATTGTGGCAATAGCATTTCTTAAGTCTTATAAAGTATCAAAAAGCAGCATATCGTTCCAAATTATTTGTTAAGCATTGAACTTTTAGGGTTAGGGTTTGTGATATAGTGAATGCTAGAATGTAACAATACGATCATACGGATGATGTCCTCTGATTCTAAGAATGATAGATTGATGATGTCATGAAATTGTATTGTTATAGACTGTTAGGTCATCCCGATCCGGTCTCTTTATAACCGCCCATATTGAAACCTGTCGAAGACGCCTTTACCAAACGAATGTCTTGAATGCCCGAATGGCCTTCGCCTGTGCGGAAGCGCCGCCGCCCCGAAATGGTCTGGGCCCAGAGGCGTTCGAAAGTATTCGAGACCGCCAGGCCCCGGCCCTATCCCGATTGAGACGCCGCTGAAGTCGACGCCGATGTCAGTCTTGAGCATGCTGTCCTGCATGGCGACCGTCTTGGCGTCTGAACCGAAATGGGACCCGAACGACGACATCATGCCCGGCAGTTCTGGGAGGCCGTCTGCTGGTCCTGGTTGGGCCTTGATGTTGGCGCTGAGGATCGCCAGAGAGACGATTGTTACGAAATGCATCATGATGAGAATGACGAATGAGAGTGGGGTGATGGGGCCATGGGGTCACCTTCGTTCGATTCTGTTCATCAATCAATATATGGCTATGATGAATTCGGTCGAATGGCAGGACCGATGATCTAAGATGCTAACCTCGTGGTCATAAGATTGGCCGACTTTGAGCGCTCCTCTATTGCAGCTAGTCGGTTAACCCCAATGACAGATCCGAACGGAATCTGGACCGTCTTTTACAACACTTTCTGAAAGAAAATGCCATTAGCACTATTGTATTTGACCGAATATCAGAATCTACTATTATGCAGGTCGGTTTTATATAATACAAACATAATTTGACAATTGTGGATTCAATGCATAGCTGCTGTAGTTGCCTCAGGAGCTTTGACTGTCTTTTGTGTCTCATGAAGCGGTCTCAGATTCAGATAAGAAGCGCAATCAGCTGAGCATTGTTTCAATACGCGTCGCCATGGCTTCTTCTGTCTCCCTATTTGACTTTTGTGGTTTTGTGGATTCCCAAGTTGCGAACAGCCTGACGATTCGCTTCATGGATCTTTGCAGATTGCAATATTTTCAGTCGCGCACAATTGGAAAAATGTCTCTCAAAATGTTAATTGCGGATGGGTTTCTAAACCCTAATCATTTGGGTTGATTGTTAGTTGAATGCTTTTCTGTTTTGTTTTTTCAATCAATTACTGTGTACTCATTGGTTCTTAGTGCAGGGCCCTCTGCTATATGTGTAACGATTTCAAGTGATTTAGTTAGGGCTTAGGGTTTGTGGTTGCTGCTGAGTTGAGATAGGAACTTATATGCGAGATACTTTCCTGTGCCCTGTCATTGCTGGGTTTATATCGCTACAAAGGAAAGCTAAGAGATATGACAGACGAGGATGTTGCTGCAGATTGCCTACTCCCTGACTACAATTATTCACAGTTTCCCTACATAGTTAGTTGCTCTTAGAGGCTGGTGGACGGGCAACGCCTACGTATAGGTTGCCGCGGATGGGTGAAATTCTGATACGTCCTGATTCTCAGATAGCTCTGAGACCTCGGGATTCTCAAGGATTCTTCGGACTCAGGACGCTGCGCGACGGGAAAGAGCGGCGCCCTGGTGTTGCGTCACAAATGAATCCAATCCAATCCATCAACATTCACTAGCTATAAATGCCGACAATTAGACGATTTCAGCTTTCAAGTTCCTGAATTTCGGCTTTGAATCAGAATGCTTTCAAACTGTTCTGCACAATGTCCATAAAATGGCAATTCTGTTATCATTAAAAAACCTTCTCTGAGCTACAATTCAACTTCAGCTATGTGCGCTTCCAGATCGCGATCCCCAAACGCCAATCTGCATCTCCATTCGGACTCTTCAACCGAGCTGAAGAATGCATCCGCGCATCCCGTCGTCGTACTGGGCCCATCCGCTGATGACGATCTGTCTCGATTCTGTCTGGTCGCCTTTTATGAGCGTATTGCTCGCACAATCGATTGACGTGTATTGTTTCAGAGGCGGCCTTTGCCGGAGAGGGATCTGGGGCCAGTACCGGCCCCAGCTGCTGTTGTTGTTGGCCATCGATATAGCGGACTGATAATGTGGTCGTTGTTGATATCAACGATTATCCTGACTGCTCAAATTATGTTCAAGAAATAGATCAAACGGCTTCTGTATAAGGAGCCGGAAATCACCGATACTGATCGTGCGTTATCGCTTTCTACTCTGAATTCTCTCGATACCTATTTTAGTCCAGTAATGATGAATGCGGTATCTGCCGAATACCAATAACCGAGGACCCATTAGCAGATCAACTCTCGATAAGAATCTTTATAATAACTCTGAAACTTTATCGAATGGGTCCTTGTTCGACTCTGTCTGAATTTTAACAGTTGATGGTATTTGGACGACTCGATATTGTAGAAAGAATGTTTACAATCACGGAAGCAACATTGTAATTGACTCATGCAGGATGATGGGAAATGGAGTGGTTGATCGTACAATTCACACACAAATGACAGCAAAATGGGAGGTGACGCAATATGAAACTGGATCGGATGAACCCCATCAAGCCTTCTAGTGACATGCATAACGAAACAGAGTTGTGGTTCATTAATATTCCACATTGTCACAAAATAGAACCATGAGGTGGTCAATTTTGTAACTAGATATCGAGAGATTTCAGGCAGTCATTGAATTCTGCGACAGCACAATCAATTTCTGCCTATTATGGTGATATTTGTACAGCGACACGACCAGGCATTAATCATTGGACCAGATACTGATTACGCGAATGGTACTCCTGAACTTTCGTGGAATAAAATTCGGGATAGCATTATCGACTAAACTGTTGAAGAAACAGGTTCTATTTGATGGTCTCGAGAAACAACCTCCCTTGAGATTGGCCTGGATCATTGAGCAAGACAGATAGGACACGATTTAGAGACACACGAATGGAGGAATCAAGGCCATGACGCTATAATAAGGTCAGACAGCCTTTCCTGGAATGGAAAAGACCGGATAATTATCATTTTTGCAAGAGTGATGGTTCAATAATCCAGCCTGCCTATGTTATGAAGGTCATGCTGGAACATTGTGTTTGGATCCAACCTCTAACTTTTGAGCTTTAACCTTTAACCTGATTCTCTTAGTTTGCGTGTTTAGGGCTGTTGGATCGGGCCAACCAGTGGCTGTCTTCACTGTCAACGTATTCTCATTATCTACACGTCTACGACCGTCACCGCACACTTAGCAGAATTTGCATTGGTTCGGTTATTGTTGGTCTCAGCAAATCTTCAGCGCTACCGATGAAGAAAGGTGGCGTGGTGCCGGGAGGCTGTGCCACTTTGGCACAACGCACCTGAGTTGGTGATCCTATCAAAATGTAACATGATCGTGCGATTGCCATCGATTCTGTCAGGCGACGTTCGCGACATGGAACTGAAACAAAAAGGACTCCGGAACGGGGAATTGAACCCCGGTCTCACCCGTGACAGGGGCGAATACTAAACCACTATACTATTCCGGACCTGTTTTTGATTCTGTGATTCGGTCACCCTCTAGGACTTCATTAACGACCGACGATTACGAGAAAATCTTTCTATAAAGTACCCCTTCAGGTTTCTATTGGAGGGCTGCAATGAATACGTCGCTGTAATGGATTTGTTGGGTGACGTCGCGAGATCTGACATCAGCCTTAAGTGTCAGATACGTTCTTCTGAAGGAAGACATTGGTCGAGAAATCTCATGATCAATCCGACAACCAATTTCGGAAGGTTGATTCAGCACAAACTTCCGATGGATCCACAAGACGTTCGAAGGGATCCAACCCAACTTCTGGACTGTTTCTTTCGTTCACTAAGCTATCTAATCAATATATTCAAACTAGCTGAGTTAACGCTATGTTCGCGATCTTGTCCCTCCTTCTTTCTGCTACGTTGATCTCGTCTCATAGATTGCCTAATAAGATCGAGTAACACAGCTTCTCGTCTGATCCATAGTTTTTTACACATTGCAGATCCAATGATGCCCTGGATGCCGCCTACGACCTCGTAGCACCGATGCCCGTCCGGCATGTAGAGCGGTTTGATGATGATTACGAAATTATGGAAAAAATCGGTTAGTTTGGAGTCGCTTTTGATACATTCAGCGTGTCCATATTTTTATGACACGAATTTTGCGAAGAAGAAGGCAACATCTCAGTTTTTTCTCGTTTGGACTTTCTATCACTGATTGACTGGATGTCTCAGGAAAGGGGTATTTCGGGACGGTAGTCCGAGCTCGAAGCCGAGAGCATCCGGAGTTGGGTGAGGTCGCCATAAAAATGCAAAGATCCGAGAAACTCGAAACCAAAAAAGAGATCGCGTTCATGTCACAGTTCTGTCAGGGAAAGAAAATCCCCGGGGTAGTACGTCTCCTGGACCTGTTCGAGTGCGACGGTTGGACCTATTTCGTGATGGAGCGCGTTCAGGGTCATACGATCAAGAGCTGGGTCGTACCGTCCGACGAGGCTGAGGCCGCCACCCAGCTGACCTGGATCACGTATCAGATGTTGGCCGTCCTGCATCGCCTTCACCAACAAGGATGGGAGCACCGAGATAATCATCTGAACAATGGTGCGTACAACTTCGCAGCTTTTTCAGAAATATCCGTCCATTTTTTGGCGCAGAATATAAACGCAAAACTTTCCCGCACCGTTTTTTAACTCTATTCGCATTTATTACAGAAAAGTGCGCTCCAGTATTCTTTCCATTTTCCTAGTTTTGCCATTTAAAGCAAGCAGTTTAACTTCGCTAAACTGTGCCATGCTCTCGTGTCACTAATCTCATGTTTACAGTCATGATCGATGTATCAAGCAGGCAACTTGTGCAAAGTGACAATCCCTGTTCAATCGATATGAGGAGTTTCTACGCCGGTATCACAGAACTGATCACCAAGATCAAGACGTCCTTAAATCTGCCATTGAATCACCGAAGCCCAGGCCCGCTCGGCCACTTTGAAGAGAGGTTTGCTGAATGGCCGTACAAGTTCCCGACCTGTGGCGACCTTCTCAATGAGGAAATCTTCAAAAGCAGTGTTGTCGAACAACCCGTCTACTCTGGCACGTTCATAAAACCGACGAAAATGGCGACTTGGATTGGTAAGAAGCGAAATCTAGGGTTTGGTTAGGGTTTAATGGTTCTGCTAGTTGTCATTATCTGTATTTCGGTAGCAGTCGTTTGCGTCTTGCTCATCATTGCCTCCGTCTATACGTACCTTAGATGTAGGCAATCAAAGCGGGCGAAATCGGCCATTGGGATATTACCGGTCTCGGCGATGCCTTAAGTCGCTTTCTGGACTATCTCGCTGTTCAATTCTATAAATACAAACACGCTCTGAAGCTGTTAAACCGAGAGATGCGATACCAATCGTAGATGTCCCTGCAAATTTTGCTATTTTTGCTGATCTGATCTGTTAGAAAGTCCATGAAAGTCCATGATTGAATAATCTCAGTTACTATCGATGTATTACCGATTGAAATCTGGGACAATCTTGCAGAAAGTCAACCCAGTCGCTGTGAAACTATTTCATTATTGCTTACGATCGGCTATCTGCTCTGGGCGTAGCTAAATGAAGATATGTTTTGTAACCGCTTCGAAATCCCATCTAAATACGTCAACACTTGGTGTTTGATTTCAAAATCGACTGACTTCAATATCGGACGGCAAGAAAGCCGCGTTCGCCACAAATTTTAAGCACTGAAAAAACTGCAAAACTCAACTCAAAAGCTTAAATCAACCTGCTAATCCCTGCTGGTCCCCCTTAAGCCCGCCCAGGACCGCTTGGCTTCGGAATTCGGAATGAGATGCGTCAGTTTCGATCAAGTATGTATCAACGCCACCTGAATTCAAAATCCTCCAACCCTGCAGTTTCCTAGCTGTGGTCAATCTAACAATATTGGATATTGTCTCCTTCCTATTCGTCTATCGCTGATTTCATTAGCGTCATTAACATGATCCAGAGAATTGTAGGTGTCTTGATGCCTAGTTCCATGCCTTTTGTCACGGGTCAAGATCTTGCAGCATCTGTCACTCATTCTCCCATTCATCGATAAAATTACGCTGGTCTTGCCAGTATTTTGCTCTGGATTCTGCATTCAATTTCGGTGCCATGTCGTTAGGGTCACTAAAGGCTTTATGAGAAAACGCAATGGTGAAGGCGCGCAGTTTGTGAAAAGTTGCGTTTTTGGATTTATTGCGCAGAAAAAAACAGCAACAAAAAACAAAAAAACTTGAGGTGTGGATGGAGAGCCGTCGCAGCGCATGCCGCCACGGACTTGGCAAGGCCCTTCCTTTCTCTAGAAAATCGTTTGGACTCGATGGAAGGTCTGACTCCCAGCCAGGTCCAGCAAGCCGTCCGGGCGGCCGTCCAAGGGCTGTCGGCGGCCACGAAACTCCAGGCCGAGATCGTGACCGTCATCTCAGACCTGCTCCCGGCCATGGAGCCCGACATGCATAACGACAATGGAGAGATGCTTCGCGATCTCGTTGCTGATACCCTCGCGGGTGAAATGAGCGACAATCAGGTGAGAACGCGCTCTGCTTTGCCCGAACTTCGGCCTTTTGTTTGATCCGATGTTTTTGATGTTACTTCTAACTTCTCTGTCTCCACTTTTCGAGAATTTGGACCCAAATGATAAATTTTATTGCAATTTTTTACCCATTCGCCGTTTAATGAAATCTGTTTTTTTTTTCTAGCGGCATTTTTGTGATATTTGCTGTGAAAAGCTCCAGTTAGTTCTCGTAGATTCTGATCATCATCGTTTAGGTCCTGAGCCTCTGCAAAGACATCTCCAGGGAGCTCAGCCGAGCTCTTTCTGGTGACGACGCCGAAGAGGACGATGGAGCCAGCGAGCCCGCTGTTGTCGAAGACAAGAAATTCACCAAAAACGCCAAGAAAGGGGGCAAGAAGGCCGCCAAAGCGCCCAAGTCCAAGGTCAAGGTCAAGGGAGCCAGTACGGCGGCCAGCGCCGACACACCCAAGCCTGGTGTTGATCAAGATGGCACGCCGGCCTGGCTGTCGATGGACAAGAAGAAGCAGCACGGCAAGGACGTCAACATCCATATTCGAATGTCGAATATGGGCGGTGGTACGAACTTGATTGATGGCGCCGATCTGATTCTCACCTGTGGACGTAAATACGGTCTCATCGGTATGTCGCTGCTTTTGCCAAAAAACAAACAATTTTCCTTCGTGCTGGTCTTCTTTTTGTATGTTTTCTGAGCTGCTTCTGCTATGTATTGAGGTTTATATTTGATGTTCTGTTAATGCTTTGCGGTTCTTTCTTTAAAGCTTTATGCCAATGGTGTTTGTCTCTATCTCGATTTTAGCTTCGTTATTCAGTTTTGATATTCCATTTCCTTCTACGAAGCTCAGATTTGATGTACCTTTTTGTCTCTGAAGTTTTCTTTTATATGTTTGTATTGCTCTCTCTGTATGTTATTGCTGTTTGCTTTCTTTCTATGAAGCTTTTTTGGTCTTACCACATCAAGCTTTATGCTCATTATGGTTGCTTTCTCTTACATGAGGTTTTATGTTATTGTGTTTGCATTCTTGTGAATTTGCTGCTTTTTATTTGAGCCCAAATTTCTGCTGTACGAATACTGACCTGCGTTAGGTCTGAACGGTATCGGAAAATCGACCTTGCTGCACCATATTTCGGGCTATCTGTTCCCCGATTTCCCTCGTCACCTGCACGTTATGCACGTCGAGCAAGAGATCAAAGGCGACGACACCAAAGTCATCGACTTCGTCATCCGCTCCGACCAGGAGCTGCAGATGCTTCTGACCCGCCAGAAGCGTCTCGAAGACATTCGTGATAACGACCCCGAGAACTTCACCGCTAATCAAGATCATGAGCTTGAAGAGACGTATTCTCGTCTTAAACAGGTATTCATCTTTTCATTCTTTCTTTTTCGTGAAAGCTTTGCGCTTTATCTTCCTCTCTTTTGGTTTGCATTTGATCGCTTTCTTCTCACTATTATGTTTATTTTTGCTCATTAATGTTTTCAGGTCGATTCTGATACGGCAGCTTCGCGAGCCGCCATGATTCTGGCGGGTCTGGGTTTCACCCAGGAAATGCAGCAGACCGAGACGAAGAGCCTTTCTGGTGGCTGGCGTATGCGTGTTGCTATCTCTTGCGCTTTGTTCGTCACTCCTGATATTCTTCTGCTGGATGAACCTACGAACCACTTGGACTTCCCTACCGTCTTGTGGCTTGAAAAGTACTTACAAGGTAAACTCTCTCTTTCGCATCAACAATTGATTTTTGCTTTGCATATTATTCTCTTTGTTTGTATCGAGTTCTTCACATTAATTTATGAATGTCTTCAGGATATGAGAAGACTTTGTTGCTGGTTTCTCACGATCGTAAATTCCTCAACAATGTCATCACGGATGTGATCCATCTCGCCTACAAGACGCTGACCTACTATCGCGGTGATTACGAGACCTTCGAGAAGGTCCGAGGCGAGCAGCTTCGATGTGCCTGGAAGGCGTACGAACAGCAGCAGGAGAAGATCAAACACGCGACCGAGTTTATCAACAAGTTCAGGGCGAACAAGAAACTCGCCGCTATGGTCCAGTCTCGTATTAAGGAACTTGAAAAGATGCCGAAGCTCGAGAAGCCGCCGACCGACTTCAAATTCCGATTCCGTTTCCCGAGTATGTATTCTGTTTGCAATGCTTTTTTGTAATTTTGCTCTCATGGTTTTGCTAAGATTTTTCTGTAATGATCTGATTTGCTAATGGAGTGTTTAGAGCCAGATACTTTAGCGAAACCACAGATCTACGATGTCACGGATCTGACCTTCGGCTACAACAGAGAGAAACCGCCGCTGTTCAAGAACGTCAACCTTTCTGTCCACCTCGACAGGTATTGGAATCTTTTCTCGTAGAGAGAAAAACTGATTTCCTGCTGCGTAGTCGTATTGGTATTCTTGGAGCGAATGGTGCTGGAAAGTCGACCTTGATTCAGCTGCTGTTGGAGAAGATGGATCCCTGGAACGGCCTCATCTCTCGTAACGGCCAGGCCGTCATTGGTTACTTCGCTCAGCATCACACCGATATCCTTGACCCGTCTAAAACGCCCATTGTATGTCCGTTTTCCAATTCTGTTCGTTACGAATCCTTTCGTCGTTTTTCTATTGAACGCATCTGCCTACAATCATCTGCTGCTATTTGTGGTTGCTTCCTATCTCTGACTTTCTTCTTCAGACGATGCTTCGTGACATGTTCCCTACTGCCACCCAGGAGCAGATTTATTCGCAGCTGTCGCATTTCGGTATCAAAGGCAAGGTCTGCCATCAGACCATCAAGGACTTATCGGGAGGACAGAAATCGCGAATGTCGTTCGCTCTCCTCACCTGGAAGCACCCTCACTGCATTGTTATGGACGAACCTACCAATCACTGCGGTATGTTGCTTCTGCTTTTTGACGTTGAATTCTGTTGAATGCTTACTTATGGATGTCCTCAGATTTGGATACTATTGATGGCTTGATTGAGGCCATTGAACACTATGAGGGAGCCATCGTGGTCGTATCGCACGACAGGTTCTTCCTGGAGAAGGTCTGCAATGAATACTGGTCGGTCGGCAAGCAGCGCATCCGGTCGTTCTACGAATTCGAGCAGGCCTCGCAGTATTCGTACGAAATCGGCAACATTAAACTTGGAAAGTAAATTTCAGGCTATTTCTAAAATAAAAGCTTCAGATTTTGTCTTGTTCTCCTTGGCCCAAATCTTCTGGACCGAGATCTGTCACTGATAGTCGTTTCCTTATTTGCTTTCAATCCGTTTATCTTTTGGCTTGTCCAAAACAGTTTGTGAAATACTAGCACTATATAGGTGGCTCTTGGTTTTAGTAGGATTATCTTGAATGTGTTCTACTCGAAAGGGGACGATATTTAAATCTGAATGGTTCCCCAATCTTTGGAAAGTGCCGCCTTAGAAGTATTACTCAGACACGGCGAGAGGAGGACTTTTCCGCCCTGCATCATTGTCGAATTCCAGTCGACCTTCAAACAGAATGTTATTGTTTTTGAACAAAAGTGAAAATAACAAATCACTCAACTTTCTCAGAACTCTTGGAAATTTATTCATATTACAGAGTGAAGGAGAAACCAAACGAAGACAGCTCAATGATCGTAATGGATCCAGTCTACCGGTTGCTCTTTATACCAAAACAAACCAGACTGAGCGCCGGGACCCAATTCACACAGTTTCAATGGCGTGATGGCCCCCTCGTCAGGGGTTAGCGTAGCATGAGGACCGGTCATGTCGGTTTTCACCCAGCCTGTACAAAGCATCAAGATTCGAGAAGAATAACGGCAGCTAATTAGCCATGCCTGGACAGCAGCAATTGATGATAAGATCCGGGTTATCGCGAGCCACAATACGAGTAAGCATTTGCTAAAGGGAATTACAGCGTGAGAGAGGAAGAGAACATGTAAGCAATGTCTTTACCACTCCGGCTTTACTGACACCGTAAGAATTCGCAGGCCAGCCACGCTGCTGATAATCGCCAGTGTGCACATCCGCAATAAACTCTTCCATTAGCTTGCTAAGCCTAACGCAAGCAAATTACTTTCAAACACAAGTAAATCACAGAAATGGAGACACTGCGAGATGAACAAACGATTAAGTAGAGGAAACTCAAACATGGTAAGCATAGCAATTAAAGAGATAAATTAACAAATGAAAGGATACCGCAATTCATAAAAAAAACGAAGTTATGAGACCATGAGAAGACTACTAATAAAAAAACAAAATGTAAACTGTACTGTCGTACTCATCGATATTGAGAGCTGGATCAAGTAACTGCTTCTGTTGGGATTCTGACATGAAAGCTAACGCCCGGGACCCCATGGTGGAAGCAATGTTCACGATGCAGCCATGAGCTAAACGGATCAGCGGTAGGAAGGCATTCGTCACGTTTAGGACGCCGTAGTAGTTGGTGGCGATCGTACGCCGAGCGATATCAACATTGAGGTCTTTCCCATGAGATGCGACTCCGGCGTTATTCACCAGAATGCTCAGCGCTAACAATCACGAATTAGCAAGCTCGAAAAATGCAAATTGTAAAAAACGACAATGACAAGCAGCAGCATAATACAGGAGTCGCATGACTATAATGAAGGGAACCGCTAAGCGTGAATCAAAGTTCAAAGAATGAAGAAAAAAACATAAAAAACACGAATGAAAACACTTAATCATTTTCTTACCTCCATATTCTTTCTGGACAAGCGAAGCGGCGTTCGAAATCGATTGCGGATCGGTGACATCAATCTCAATCAGGCGAACATTATCCAATCCTTCGGAGCGAAGCAATTCCAAGGTTTGCAGGCCGCGGTCTCGATCACGAGACCCAAGCAATGTGATACGAGTCGGATCCCGCCGGGCCAGGCCCCGGGCGATGGCCAGTCCCAAGCCCTTATTGCCGCCCGTCACCAACGCCACTGATGCTCGCGCGTTCATCTAATATCAAATTCAAATGAACATGATAACACCATGTGTCACTTCGAAGGCGCTTCAAAATGTGCGCAGTCGCGCACAATATTTTTTCAAGGGATTATTTTCCAGTTTCCACAAAGAGCTCTAAGGTATCTTTTGTCAAAGAAAACCTTGAAATTCTCAATGTCGTTATTAGAGTGAACCATTGAAATCGATGCAATTAAAAAACGTGGGTCCGCCCAGATCCCTCTAGGTTCAGAGAGCGGTCCCGACCCACTCAATCAACCGCGATTACTTTGGGTCAAAAATCTGGGGGAATAGAAGGCAACGGAAGTTAATTGGATTGTCGGCCCTGCGTTCATAAGTTTTCTGGATCCACCTCTATCAGCATTTCGACGCACTTTCTTTCAAAGTAGGAGTATTTCTTAGTTTTTGATCGGGGTCAACACCCTTCGTCTAAGTCAAGGACTTCTATACAGTAATACATTGTGCGTATACAGTACAAAAACCCCAAAAATGCATAGGTATAACACGAGAGGCAGGGAAACTGGAAGCTCCCGCCATTTGAGGTAGAAAACGCTGTAATCTTGAACTCAGCTGTAGAGCAGCCAATAGGCTGCAATCAGTGATACCTTCAAGACGATTTTAGTTCATGGTGCCATAGATACTCTCTAGACCATTGTAGCACTGGTTCATGGTGCCGTTGAGAACCTTCTCGACGATTATAGCACTTGTTCATGGTGCCTTCCAGATTGTGAAACATGTCGCTTGATCACGACGTAAAGATTAAAAATCAGGATAAACTGTTTTAATTTTGACTCTGGAGTTCAGAATCATGTTCGTCTCGATCTGCAAAACATCGCAGCAGCAAATCTCGATATGCTGTAAGATCATGCGATCTGAGCGATTGTCTGACACCATCATTGTGTTATCATTGCAAACTTTGCAAGGTTGACCAGGACGACACACTGATATAAAATTCTCATGTCTGCTCCTGTACATAGCATCGAGTCCATGCTCGAGTGCTAGTGATAAACTTACCAATTTTACTGATGTTGATCTCAGAGAGCCATGGGGTTGTCGACCGTTCATGTCGGAGGTAGCTGGTGAGAATGTCCAGTGGCACATGAATCCACTTCGTCACGAGTTCCATCGCCTGCACCTGCAATGTTAATTGGCTTTATTGGGAGATATGAAACGTCGCCATGGGGTGAGATGCTTGAGCTCTGCCTTGTAGGCTCGTCAGCGTTCACCATATTTCAAGGTCTACAATCGATAGACAAGCTATAATAACTACGAAAAAAGAACTATTGGCATTACATAGTCAGACATAGTATTGAATGTGCCGCCGAACTTGTACGGATTGGGAAAAGTTTTCATCCGTACAAGTTCAATCGCGATTATGCGAATCCATTATCGGAGGATTTGTACTTCTTCGGATTGAGAAAGGTATTCATCTGCACAAGCTCAATCGCGATCCGATCAGTCGGAGCCGAATCTTGTCTGGAAGCACAGCGTTGTTGCTACCTTCTTAAACGCTGCCAACTTTCTTTTCGAATGATAACAAACTCGTTTGCAAAGATTGGCGATTTTACTCGATTCGATTCGAGAGTTGAGTTTGGGATCGGTCTATTGCCACGTTAGAAATTTTCTAGGCGAAAAGAATCAAAAGCTCATGTCGGAACTTTTTCAATTAGAGGTAGATGATAAACACTTTGCAAAGATTGGCGACTTTATTGAACGATTTCAAAGAGTTAGGGTGGAATCACCAACATCCCGAACACTTGGGGAAAATTCCATAACATCCCCGCTGTTTTAGAACTTGAAAAATACAATCGTCCCCTGTATCGCAAGGCTTAGCTCTAATTGAAACAAGATCCAACAGAAACTTTTCGCCTGAAATTTCCTAAAGTGGCAATCGACCGATCCCAAAATTTCTCGAATTGATTCGAATAGATTTTCCAAATGTTTGGATTTGAAGCTCTTTTTCTCTTTTGTTTTTGGCATTTACTGTGTCTCTGTTGCTCCGTATCAGATATCCTCCGATATCCGATAATCAGTAAGTCCAGTGAATTGTAAAAGAGAAACTGAGTGACTGTAGAGTTTTGCAAGCACAAGTGACCATCCCTGTCTGATCAAAATTTGCGCTGTCGCGCAAAACGTTTTCCACAGTGCTTTTATTAACGCCGTTTCTCCTCAAAGCCAAAACGACTCCTATCATGTGAAAACGCTTGGAATTTGTAGGAGAAGAAACCCCAATTGACCGCACTAAGCCTATATCTATCACATATAGAGTCGTTCCGCCTATGGGCCATCTTCGCCTCCTATCAAGCAGAGATTTACTTATACGCCAGATTTGGCTCGCGGATGGCCAGTACGACCCAAAACGCCCCGCCATCGCTCATATCAATCGTCGTTGGATGGCCCTGGGATATCGGCTGTCGTCGTCGGCAACCTGCTGTCCTTCCTATCCCAGCCTGGAATGCCGCCTTCCAGTTCTTTGATGGAAAGCTTCTGCGGTTTCTGCTTATTAATTTGATATGCAGATTAGGGTGGCAGAGCGATTGATCCGAGGAGATGGTCTGAGATCAAGGTACGACTCTTCCAAACTCTGTAAATTTCTTGAAATTGCTGCACATTTTCTCAATTTTCTCTCTTCGCTTTCGCGCTTCAATTAGGCCAGTACGCCAACGTGCTTAGTCAGAAGGATCTGTTTGCTTGAAAAGTACAATCCTAATCAATATTCCTTTGGCTTAGGACTTCAAATCTTGTAATACCATTCCCAGGTTCAGCAATTCGCCTATCATTCAAGAGCTCCTCACTAAGGTAGGCTTTGCTGATGCTGTAGTATTATTATTGCTATAACTCAGCCAGATACCTGATATCTCGTTTCGTTATTCCTCATTCTTCTTGGCGATCATTCAATCCCAACCCATTCGTAAAATTATCAAAAATCCAATCTGTCGGTCTTTATTCTGTCTAACGTTGGTTCTGATGTGTGCCTAGAAAGCTCTCCTTTTTTGCCTTTCCGCCCTTTGGCGGACTGGACGACAAATTTTCCCTCGCTTAGTTTGCGAAAACCCAACCTCACGTACCTCAAACTTTTCTAAACACCTCGCTGGAGCATTCGCCGTGCAGTTTATACACCGGATGGACCTGTAATTTATTGTTCGGCGCAATGTCGCCGGCAAACATCTGTTGTGATATCATTTTCGCTGTCGGTTTTCAAACATCAGTGGGCGGAACCGGTTCTCAAGACCCTTTCTCGCGGTATCCGATAGCACAGCGCTGTCCTTGATGACATCCAATGCCTTGTAAGACATTGGAGTCGGAAAAATCCTTCCTTCTCATACGAAGACGAGTAGGATTTTCTAACACCCGTATGACCAGAAGAATCGTAGGTTTTTTTGAGACTCGGATAATCCATAGGTCCTTTCATACGGGGCTCATACAATGATGAACTTTTGTTTAATGAGTTTCTTGATAGCTAAACCATAAACCATGAATTTCTCAAACTTGAATTTGTCTATCCAAGTGAATACTAACAGAAACGTGGTTTGCTGGGGCTGCTCTAAATTCATGTTAACAGGTGTCTCAAAGATTCATCAATTCAGTATAATACATCAATCATTCAACTTCGAGCTGATTTGGAATAGTATTCAAAAGTTGAATTGTTCTGCAGTACAGACTGGAACAGTTCATTCAAAGAGCGTTTGTTCCTTTTAATCACTCTCTATAATTAGCTACTGACAATCTACATTAGCCTTCGCTGAGGACTCCTACTTCCGTCGTTGTACTGGGCAACCCGAACGAGAACTTGTATCTGTAACAGAGATGCGCTGGGGTGGCTGGACCCCTGCTCTGCGTCGGCTCCATGCCTGGCGTTGGATGAGGTGTTAGCGGTCATACTTTCTACGATCAAGATGCAGACGATAAGAGTCAAGTGATCAATTTATTCAGGACACAAGATGGTTCGTAGCAATCATAATTCCCAGCGTGGTCGCTGCCTTAACAGGATCAAGCTTGATTTAGAAACGAAACTCTATAAGCGGATCATAGAATCTCTACAATATCACCATGCGGTCAGGGTTTAGGGTTCTGCAGACAGGGCATGGACTTCGGAACAGAGCCATTCGATGCGTCTTTTTCGAATGTACTTTGTGGCAAGATCGATGGAGTCCAGAGCTGTCGGGCAGTACAAGACCGTTCGTTGCTGTCATCATGATGGCCACAATTGCGAAGCCAGAATGGTCAGCAGGCCATCATTCTATGGACTGTTTTGCAGCTGCTATTTGCTAAAAGTTCAATGTTGTTTTTGGCGAGACGCAATCCTGTAGGAAGATCACTCAGAGAGCTAATTTAGATAGTACAATACAAACACGAGTTTCAGAACCGGTGTTAATTTATCCATAACGTGCAATGTTAGTAACGGGTTGGTACAAAAAAATCAGGTCTCCAAGTTTCAATGCGCCGTCTCAGCAGACACAAACCCTAGCCTATCATGCATAACGGCGCAACGAAAAGTCGTTGGGATTTTTGCATAGCTTCAGCACACGTGTTATGTAAATGTTAAAAGGTTTCGCATTGTCTGGTTGCCGCTTCAGATACAAACCCTTGATAAGGGCGGTCACTTAACAGTCAGATTCTGCCGGTTTAGAGGAACCGCACCACCTTGAGCTCCAAATAAAGTCCTCAGCGTGCTTGATTGCTGTTATGCGAAGACTCCGCAAAACAGGAAACTGCGTGGGTCTAGTTGAAGGATTCAGTCGTCTCTCTCTCTCACATAAGTCGCCTAGCCTTCCATCTGCTGCAACATTCACCAACCATACTTTAACTATGAGCCGTCGATCACCGCCCAGGTACAGCGAAATCGGTTCCAACGCTGTGACGGACACCGGCGAAGTTCGTGTAGCGATTGCTGATCATGTCGCGGGCGGTGAAATGACCGATTCGGAGCTGTCCTTCCGAACGCTGAGCGCTACTGAAGATGAACCCGAATTGAACCCAGCTATCCCGTCCCGAACCGTACTTCATCATCTGCTCCGAAACCAGCAAGCCTTCGCAGAGGCATTGCGGAATGATGCTTCCAGGCAACATTCTAAAACAGTGCCTGCAAATTATGTTCGGATAGTAATGTCAATTAAGAAGTTGTCCTTATGAGGAAGCCGAACGCATCTGAAACTATTTCTTCTTCGTTAAATCCGACCCTATATTGGGTCGGGGACAAAATTAGGCTGGATACTTTGGCGACTAAGCTGAAAGTTTCTGACAATTTGCTGAACTCTGATCAAAAAGTCAAGAAAAATGCCAGGTTCAGAGAAAATTAAAAACATTACTGAATGCCAAGGTCATGAAAAGAAACAGGATGCAAACTCAGCCATTTTGTTCTTCAAAATTGCCACAGCTCTGAGTGCAGATTTAGATGCCGAAGGACCGAGACGTTTCATGCTACGCGGTATGATGGCATATAGCGAATCTGACAACATAATTCATTCGAAGTACATCATGCCTGGCAACTGAGTTGAAATCGCTCCTGACGATGCTCGAAGACGAGCTCTTGTAGGGGCGTAGGGCTCCGATCGGGTCGATTCGGGTAGTACCCGAAGCAGTTCTAACACTCTTTTCTGTAAAAGCTAAGATCTATTTAATGATAGATCTAATGACTGTTTTTTAGGGCACTTCTTCCAAACATCAACGCACTCAACGTCTCTGGGGCATAGAGTGCCGTCGAAATCAAATTCAATACCTTTTGGTATTGAAAACTGGGAATGACAATGGGGAGAGCCACAATCCGTTCTGGCTTCTGAAAATGTTTATTAGTTTTCGGGTTTTCGGGTCGGGTACAGCCTTCAACCCGAACGCGAACCCGACCCAGCCCGAACTCGGGATTTTTAGTTTTACCCGAACCCGATCGGAGCCCTAAGCTCTGGTACAAAGGCTCTCGTTGTAATCAGATTTCGGGAACCTTGTTCTCTTGCAAATGCCCAACGCTGCTGCTGACACCATGCCGCTTCAAACTCCGCTATCTGAAACAGGAAAAGGGCTCGGAGATGTTTTCTGGTATCTACAAATATCCGAGAGCTCGACAATATGCTTTTGGTTATAAGAAATCGTCAAAATTCCTGAAATTGCTTGTCTGGTGAAGGCTCAGCCCCAACTCCACCCCGTCGCAAGCGCAGTTCCAAAAGCATTGCAACTGAACCTCATGCAAGCAGCCAGATTCGTCGAGTGCAACAATCGGAAAGTAGCATTACTGGACAGTTGTCGAATTACGACAAATATTTTTGGAAATTTCGGGGATTGGTGACACGCAATGATGGAGAATGGAAAGCTGCTGGATCATTAACAGTTCACGACGGTATCAGGACCACCAGTCCACGATTGCTCTAGCGGAGAACGGGCGTTTATCGCGGCGCTCAAAGCATGTCGAAGTTCGCTACCAATTCACTACGGGCCTGTTATCCCGGCTAACTTCAAAACAGAGGAGCTATCTAGAGGGGCTATTGCAGTTTGTTGAATGGCTACAACGCCAGGGCGGGTGCTATCAAGCTTGTTTACTGCTCAACTAAGGAGATGATTGCGGACATGATGACAAAGGAGCTGCCGCCGGAAGTCTACTGTCGTTTTCGCACCAAGTTGCTTCGTTCCGATTCCAACATGGGGAGTTCTGGCGGGAGTGTTGAGATTGGTGGGAAGCGTGTGACCTCCCAATGAAGTGTCTTATTCGGTGGCAAAGAAGGGGTTGCTAATTACATCCATCCAGTCGGGCCGCCGCTTGAACGTCTCCAAATAAATCCAGGCGACTGGATTCATTTCGAAGTCACAGCGCAGCCGTCCAATTTCCCTCGAAAACTGTTCCAGCTGGAACATTTCCTGTGTATACGGGATCTGATTCCCGCCGATAAAGACCCGGTTGCTATCGGGTTATTCGTCGACGAGGATTTAGAAAATTTCGAGGACGCCATCAAAAAAGTCGTACGTGCTGTCGTAGACTACCAAGCGAAGAGACAAATTTATCCAATTCTCAAAATATTCCAAAACAACCTCTATATAATTCATATACCAACAGTCAAGCCCTTTCTCGAACTGAGGCACATCAATGTCAAATTAAACTGAACGAAATTGACGAAACGGTGGTCAAGCTTTACGAAAAGGTGGTCAAGCTTGACGAAAAATTGGCTAAGCTTAATAAGAATATTTCTAAGCGTACAAAATCCGTCAAATTATTAGTTTCGAAATTACCTAAAAACAAAATTGAATACAGTATTCAATTTGCTCGGTGTTTGGACGGTTCATAATCGCGCATGTCGGTGCCTCATATTCGTAGATCGTCAGTCATAAAATCAGCCAAGCTCCAATATTTTATCGTAGACTGAGGCCTTGTACGGCAGCTCGGAAGGAATCCGACCAACGTTTCGGAATCATGATTATTGCGTTCATCAGCAGGAAAGTCGTCTTCGGGAACCTCACGAGATGCATAGGCAAGAAGATTCCAAAATGTCCAAGTTTGAAGGGGATCAGTCAATTGTCCCGATCAATGTAATCGAGCTGAGGATAACGGCGCAATTCGTTGAAGTTGTGGGCATGCGCGCGCATTGGATATCTTAGCTGATGCAAATGCCTTTGGCAGTGAATATTTTAGACAAAGCTCCGCGCCTTATCCTGAATAGTCTAGGGCTCCGAGCGGATACTTACGGGTCGGATAGCGCCTTACTACCGGGATCAGCTATCAGAAACCTAAAAACATGATATTAACGGCAAAATCAACGCAAACAATTTTTTTTTCAAAGCGGATTTGGAACACTTCAACGCACTGAGAGTATCTGACTCAAAGAGCGTCGGCGAAGCCCGGTGCGGACCCAGGGCGTGACCGGCCCTGGAATACTTCACGATCTATGTTACTAAAATCACTTTGATTTTGGCCACTAATCGTAGGCGACGGAGTTCTGAGTAGTTGGATGGCGAATATTCGTCCTATAATCTCAGTTTCGTAGCTAGATACAGCGTCCTTGAGGTTGATGGCAACTTTAATTGGTTGTTTGATCGTCATCTTCACAGCTGGAGACAGGTACGATCGCAGCTGAAGGAGATATTCCAATTACTATGAGCATGAAGGCAGCTCTGTATGGATCAAAGTATCAGTTATCTCGAGAGTAAACTGCAGGAACAATTCACCGATTTTAGAGGAACTTGATCTCGAAATACAATGTAAAAACATCTTCGACATATTCTGAGATCCGATTCTCGGACAGACTGAATTTCACAAAAGCCATCGCCTATTGCAATCGGCGTTTTAAAACCACAAAATAACCAGTCTATGATTCTGCGGGAATATTTTTCTGGGAATCAAAAATGTGGAAATTGGCTTCGACATCGAACCTGAAAAATTCCAGCTCTTTCTGTCAGCTGATAGAAATACAGTATAGAATCGAAACATGCCCAGAAACAGCCAATATTTTTCCCTAAGTTCTCCAGAGCCTCTTTTATAAGCGACTGATCAGAATTCCGCTTCTTCATAGAACTCTTAGCCTAATAATTCTCAATTTTTCGGTCAGCACCACCTGACACTTTTAACATAGTAATCAATGGGATCATTAAGAGCGTCGATCATCCTCAGATACGGTTGGTGAGGAACTCGAATTCTTCCGCTTTACGCTATTCGCTCAAAAGCCATTTGACGAAACCAGATGGAGAGCGACACCGAAACCAACCACAAGAGCCTTTTGTAGTCCGTGCTATCGTTACAAATCTCCCAAAATAGTTTCGTCTTTCTAACAAGGCAGGTTGGCGGCGATTCTGTGTGATAGAAACATTCCTATCAGTTTATGTAGATGTAACAAAACGTTTGGATGTTCGTATGCGCTTCCGCATCTGTCGCTCTCCGCAGAGATCTCCGGAGCATCGGGAACTGAACTGCGAGTGCGGAAACGGGTTCCCCCAACGGTCTTGGAACCGCTTTAGATCGTTTGAGCAACATTTTACGAGACAGCGTAATACTGGCCGACACACTGCATTCCGCCAGTCTGTCAAACAGCGCCGGACGGTAGCATCGGCGTCAAATCTGAACGGGAGTAACAGAAGTTTCCGATACAAATTCGCGATTAAGATGAGTTTTTGTAACGTGCTCGCAGCCAGTCCGATTTCGGTGATTTCAGACAGGACGATTTTCGTCTCATTCAGCATCACAAAAGCAGGCTCCGTGGCTCTGTTATGATAATCCTTAATCTGACAGAACGTTTTCTGAGACAGAACGTGCAGCTCTTCGTTATTCGGCGCTTTGTTCTAAGACGGCGTATTCAACAAACGCCGCGTACTGAGAATTATGTTACCAGAAATTGACAGAGACTATTGTAGCATGTAACGTCATCAGCCGTATGATTGAGCAGATTATCGAGCGGGTAATACCGACATGATCCTTGACGACGACCTCGTTTTCTATTCGCTTTTTTGTCTGTTACTGCTGTGTTATAGAAACCCTAAACAGAAGCGATCAGTGAGGAATCCGCTGTGATCAGTGATGGATGACAATATAGGTCTCATTCGGCAGACAGGATTCCTGAGCCGCGGACGCATTCGAAGCAAAAATTTCTCCCGGAATCGGATCTGTAAAAGGCTGTTCTTCCGTAGCAAATAGCGATGACGTCTGAATAGAATCGCCCAATAATGATGGAATCTGATTGAAGTCATCCTATACAGAAATGAAACTCTTGAAAGAAAAACGAATTGAATTTCCATCATACAGCAGATAACGTCTCATGGACCTCCTATAGAGTATATTTAACCGGAGATCTCAGCAGCATACAGCCGGACTTACATTGAAATCTTGCTGCGATGAAGTTCCGCCCTCAATTCTCTCCCTGCAGGCTTGATCGCTCTGAAAATTTGGCACGGATAAGAACATGAAAGAATCTTGAACAGGTCGAATATCAGTATCAATCAACAGCTGGAAGAACGGATAAGGAATGGGGCCAGTATTGCAGCTGATAGAGCATTACCTCGGACTGATGGGCCAGCGGCAAGTCCGCCGATAGCGACATCTTGGTCGCAGCAGGGTCCACGGCCTCGCATACGGCCAATACGACGAGCACGATCGAGAACGCCGCCATCTCAGCAATGCCAAGCGATTCGACGAATCGTCCAGAGCGGGAAGTCAGTCCGACCAATCCAGGCCGTCGTACACGCAGTTTCTTGTATGACTCATATCTTCTCGTAAACCCTAAACCCTAAGAAGAGCGGCATTCAGGTCATGGGTGGATGATTCTCTCATTCAATAATATTCCAGCTGCTTCTCTAAGGTGCCTATAGTGCTTCGCATTCGTGGCTTTTTATGTTCTAGAGGATTGCTGCTCTGCTCTTGATTTGCATCTTTCAATGGATTCCGAGCTATAAGGATTCTGTCGTCTGAACCTTTATTATGGCTCTCCTGCTCAACAGATGTCAGGTCCTTAACCGTATTTGAAACAGTGCTGAAGGTAGCGGAACAAAGAACTTTGCATAAAGCGCAGTTGCCATTAGCGAAGAGCCTTCCTTGTCGGAAATGCTCCAAATCATGACGGACGAAACCGTTTCAACAGAACCCTAACCCTAACAATGGGTTGAAGAGATATATTGGGCAAGATTCTTGATTGTTATAAAGTATCCTACAAATAATAAGACAACAAACAATTCCGTGCCAGATCCTTCTACGACAAGAACAGGAAAACTTCGAAATCGAATGCGGACTGACATTTGACAGCGAATCGGTGATTTGGCGAATATCTGTGATTAACCGAGAACGTAATATCGGGGTCCGAAACTCGCAATAATGGAAGGCTTGATCCCTTACGAAGGAATGTACTTGCATACAGAGTAAGATCTTTCAGAGCGTTATTGATTATTGGTCGTGATTACAATTCTGCATTTTGCTGTCGATTTTAGCCTTGAAGTTTATATGCAGTGCTGTTTTCTCTCGTTCGAATCCATTAAAAATTTCAATCCTGCGGCTGTTGCCATTTATTCTCCATCATTGAAATTCTCCATCATTGAAAACTGCTCTGTAGACGCATCCAGATTTTCAATTGAGCCAACTCCGCAGAAGTTCCGCAGGGCCAATTCTAACGAGTGCAGAGGCAAAACCCTAAGCAGGTTTGCTCCGACTGTGATTCGGAATTTGGCCAACAACGGTCCACCTACTCTACCGATTCAATAATGCGCAAAACAATTCTACATGCCGTAGAGAGTGCATCAATACGATTCCAACTGCTGATTTGCGACAAGACAGCCAGCGTCATATTCCATGATTATCGACGGCTGTCAAGAGAGTCAGCGGCAAACCGAACCTAGAAGATCCGATTAGCTTAGAAAGGTCCGGTCTCGCTAGGTACAGTGAAGTGTAGAGGCGCAGCATTCAAACCGTAATGAGGCTACTTTTTTCAAAGAAAATTCATAAAAATAAGGAAACATAAAAACTTAAGTTGATAAAAAGTGTTATTTTTGTTTAAATGTCCAAGTCTGCAGACAAACGAATCCCTTTTTCAGCAACACGCACCATGAACTGGAATAGACAATTTCCCTCTCGGTTCGGTGATTCGTTTGAAACACGAATTTCACGATGGGAGCTCTAACAACAGATTGCCCCCAACAGAATTTTAAACAGAACACCTTCTATGGGCGCTTTTATTCATGGTTTGTCCTACTGCGACGTTTTCTTGCAGAAACTATTTTATGACTTTTTATAACAAGTTTTCTTGCAAAAACTAACAGTTGTAGGGCGTTGGATTTTAATATTGTTTTGGTCGCCCATTTGTATTCAGGGCGAATATCGCGCCAGATTCGTCAGACGCCAATGCAGATTCTTGGTGATCGCCATCCTGGCCATCGCCGACATCAGCCTGGCGATCTGCCGCGCCTTTCGTAATCCCATCTGCTTCATGAACTGGGCCAGGCCCTGGAACCGCCCGTTCATATCGTCGCGCAAGCCCAGCACGACCCAGCCGGCGTGCCGCGGGTAGACCCGATACAGGTGGGCGGCGCCCGTCGTACTGGACCTGGCGGCCAGCCGGTCGGCATGCAAGCCCATTAGCGTCATGATCTATTCAATTGTAATCTCGATTTAGCCCGATTTTCGACAAAATTGATGAATTTTTTTAAATTTGTTTCTAAAGTTTTGATAAAAATATAAAAAGCTCGAAAACGGTCTATGGGAAACTATTGCGATTTTTCGGAGATGAATGCCAATTCCGGCCGTTTTTTTTGGAGATAATGAGAGCTGATGCAAAACCCTAAACCCTACTAGAATGTCAGTTGATGATGGCCGACCTCCTCCGATACGAATTCATCAGAACATGTTGGAAAATGCGGCGGCGATCAGGCGGCGTCGGACGCTGACCGCATGCACCCTGCTCCTCTGCATCATCGTCGTGATCGCCCTGATCGGCGCCAGCCTGGCCGCCCCGAATCCCGAAGGGCGCTGGGTGATGGCCGCCCTGGCCGCCGCCTATAGCTCCTACACCATCCTAACCGTCGTTGCCATCCTTCGGAAAGCCTTCTCTACCTAGGCGCCGCAATCCGGTGTTATACTGGCCCTCGGCATGATGTTTCTGCATTCAGCAGGGTTACGTTCGGCATCAGAGACTTTAGAACGTAATCAATGGCTTGGAGAAAGCGCCAACAGCTCCCGCCGATCCGGGGAAAGGGGCAAAACTTGAAGATATGAATGTGTATCTTACAGAATCAGAAGATTAGCGGGTGGTTAGGATTAGGGTTTGGTTGCAGTGTGATTCAAAAGAAACAAACGGATATAATCGGATACCGTCGTTTGTGAAACTCTGTTTGCGGATTCGCCACAATGTGCAAAGTGAATATTTCTGCTAAATTTATTAAGTTCGCCTTTTGTATAACTAAGCATTGTGGATTAGAATGGTTTGGTGCCTGAAAAGGAGACAACATGTTGACTTCTTGTGAATAATTCAAGAAATTACAGTGGAGCGTCTTTGATATGAACATAAAGAATCGCAGCTAATGAACGTTTGTTGATGAAGCTGTTGATGGGGATCTAGTGTCGTTTAATCTGGCTATGCCGAATGTTTCCTATAGCTCATTCTCATAATTGTCTCCATTACATCATTTGCGTTATAATCAGGCCATGCTGGACACTGTTTTTCAGTGAGAAATGGGGATTTTGTTGCCATGAAACGACATTGATAAGGCACATATTTTGAACTCTTTTGGAAAGAAGGATCCTTCTGCGAAACGAGCAATGCTTGAATGGAAAATGGCTCTTGTGGTCTTTTCGGTGTTTCTTTAGTATTAGGTATAGCAAAATAACAACCTAAATTATCTTCCAGTTCAAAAAGGCCTACGATTTCTCTCAATATCTAAGACTGATTTATCGCAGATTCAAATCGTCGACATGGTTTTATGAAAATGCGAGCAAATTTGCGGAGTTTCTTTGACAGCGCATTTTTTGTTTTCATCCAAGATTTGTCGCAGTTTCGTATCAAGGCTGGGCTTGACGTCGACGATGTTCAAGAAGAGGGCGAAGCGCGGCGCCCAGCGTGACGATACCTTCATTGGTGCTGAGCCGGCAAACGACCATGATGACCCTGTGCAGCCTGTACGAAAGCGGAGGCTGCCATCGGGCAAGGTCGTCGAAACCAGCACTCCTGCTAGCGAGAAGTTCAGCCTAAATCGAGAACATCATTCGACAATGGCGGCCGTAAGAATGGATTATTTCACCTTTTTTCTATTAGAAAAGCTTTTCGGTTTTATCTCAATTTTTCTCGCTTTCCAGGGCTCCGAAGGATAGAAATACTATTTCATTTTCACTTGCTTTGATTTGTATTGAACTAAGCTTGCTTTTTCTTTCTTGTCCAACTTATATTGTTGATTTCCCTCTACATTTGATGATTGGGCAATCTCGCTGCTTATGTTGTATACAGACGATGGCCTCTGACTCGAATGTTGCAGTATTTGCAGAGAACACGGTGGAGGCGGCTCCGAAGGAGACTAAAGCCGGTGTCTATACCGGTTTGAAGAAGGAGAAGAATCCATTCGGCCCTATGAAGGCTCCCACCAACATTCGTGTTGTTACAAGGTTTCCTAGCATCAATTTTTGCTCTCGCTTTTTATTGGTTTTGATTTTATCAATTTTGGCTTTATTCAAATTCAGCTGCCTGATTTTAATCTCAAATTTGGATTTTGTAACAATGTTCCCTTTGTAATGGGTTTTTTTTTGTGACAATCTGTTTTTCGCTTAATCCAAATATTTTGCGTTCGCTCGCTTATTCAATCGGCTTCCTTATTTGTCTTTGTGATCGCTCTGTCAGTTTGTTTTTGTGCTAAATTTAATGCTAAACGCTTACAGGATCGATTATCAGCCAGATATTTGCAAAGACTACAAAGAAACTGTATGATTTATCTGCCTTCTAATTTCGTCTTTGAGCTCAACGTTATTCCAGGGCTACTGTGGTTATGGAGGTAATGCTGGACGGTACCTGGTTCGAGTTTCCAGCTGATTTGATGCAGATAGCTGTAAATTTTTGCACGATCGTGGTGACTATAAGGCGGGCTGGCAGATCGATAAAGAATGGGAAGAAGAGCAACGGCTCAAAGCTAGGCTTGGCTCGTGTATGTCGTGATTTTTGCTTCGTTTTTTTTTCTTTAAGTTTAACTGAACATTCTCTAATCCATCTCTTTCATTTATAATGATTATTTGATATTTTGTAGTGCCCGAAGAGAACTACGAGATCAATTCCGATGAAGAGAAGTTCCCGTTTGCCTGTAATATCTGCAGGCAACCCTTCGTTAATCCAGGTACTTTCAGACACTCTGGCTTTCAATCTTTTGTCGAATTTTCTCTCTTCGAAATTTTCTGCGAATATCTTTGTTCCTGATCATACATAGTGTTCATCATTTTCGTTAACGTTATTTAATGTAATAGAGAATGAATTCTCTTTGAGTCTTTTTTATTAATGTCAGGCTCAAAGTTCCTTATGTTTTACAGAGATCCTTTGTGTTAACCGAATTCTAGTTATGACCCGATGCCAGCATTACTTCTGTCAGACATGCGCTCTGACGCGACATAAGAAGTTCCCGAAATGTGCTGTCTGTGGAACACAGACAATGGGAATTTTCAACACGGCCACCGTTCTGATCCGAAAATTAAACGAGCGCAAAGAGAAAGAGGAAAGGCAAGACGCCATCGCTGAAGCAGACTCAAGCTCTGACCGAGAATAAATCTCTTACTTTTCGTATGTTTCTTCATTCTCTCAATTATTTCTCCTGTCAGAAAGCACACTTTCTTTCTGGCTGGATTGGATTCGTGTAGTTTTTGTTGGTAACAACGGGCGTTGCTGTATCCATTGCACAAGGCCCAAGGTATGCCGATTGCTTAGCATTTAAATCCTCAGGAACTCCTATTTATATTTAGGTGCTAACAGTATTTCACCCATCAATGAAACTGTTCTCTTGCTGGGCCCTCTCAATAGGACCTAGAAGAGTCTCGGAAATGGCGAAGCTGCGATTAAAAAACTTTAAATAAACAGGCATACGCCTGGACATTGACATGGAGGTTCAGCCACCAAAACAAGCTGCTGAATTTCCAATTGTTATAGAGTACTCTGTACTAAAATATTTACGCTGTGCAAGCTTTTATTGAAATTTAGGTGAAAATTACTGTAGGCTCCAGAAAGCCGTGTCGCGACCAACGGACCTTCGTAAGCTGTTCGGACACAGAGGCAAGCAAATCCTCTCCAGCCAGAAAGAAATCTCCTCCTGCTTCGACATCACCGAATGCAATACATCGCGGAAGCCAAACCGAACAGCTCAACAGTCCGATAACAGCACGCCATGTGGTCCATCAAACGTTCGGGGGCCAGCACCACTACACACGCTATCGGGAGCATGCTTCGTGTCAGCGTGGCCAGTCATTAATGGACAGCTGCATGGCGGCTACGAACTTTGCGTGGAACAGATCGTGCTGCAAGAACTCCGAAGTGAGCACGGGGCGTCGTTGAGGTGGAACCGAGCTTTGGAAGAGCGTTACGCGGGTTTGCGCCTGACGGCGGAAGCCGCGTCGAGAACACCTGAAGACGTAACTTAATAACTCTTACGGGATAAGATATCTTTGAGGCGGCACCTTTCCCTTGATCAGATCACGGCGATGGGTCGATGACGGCTTTGTTAAAAGCATCGACGGCCTCGGCGCCTGGAGGTCGATTAAGGAGATCGGGAAGTAAATGCTTTGGTGTATAGCTCGAACATTGTTCAGTGGTAGTGAGAGATATGGTTGAGGATTTCCTGAAGGGCGACGTCAGGAAGATGGTCAAAACCAGGCTTTGGATCAGTGAGGTTAACGGCAAGGGCCACTACGATGAGAATCAGCAGGATTTGTAAGATTCGCGCTCATTTCGAAGATAAAAAATCTTGAAATACATACGAACAAAAGATATGTCCCGACCCAGACTCGAACTGGAGACCTCCTGTGTGTTAGACAGGTGTGATAACCAACTACACCATCCGGACATTAACTGCATTTTATTCTTCGTTTCGCACTTCAGGTTTGTCTTGCGGCATCAATTTCACACTTTTTTAATCGATTTTCTAACAGTTGGCTGCAGAATTAGTATCGTCCACACTAATGAGGGTGCGACAACGAAAATAAAACTTATTCTGGTGGCGGTTTCCTTGGTAGGCCACCAGTATCCGATCTGGCGCCCGGTCTTGGGATTGACAGCCTGCCATCCTTGCTCAAGTAGCTTCTTGGTGCGCCGCCGTCGAACGCAGAGATGGATGTCAATCAGATTCAACTCCTCGGCCATCAGATCTTCGTCGCTGATCTCGACGTCGCTAGCTAGAACTTCACCGCGGTTATCCTGGATCTCGACCAGCATCTCGTTCACTATATCAGTGGCGGGTTTGAACTCGTCCAAGGTGTGGTGCCACCCCCAGTACTTGTCGATCTTCGCCGGAGTGATATGTCTCTTCGTCCAGGGCCCCCAGTAGCCGAACATGTTCATGACTTGAATGTAGGCCGAATTGTGATCGTTGTTGCAGGGCGAGTTGTCACGAACACGTAGTGCACACTGAAAGAGCCGTGCGTTGAACATAGCCATCATCTGGCTGAGGGTTGGGAAGAAGAGCATGGCGTAATCGTGGCGCTCGAACTGCATGCTGGATTCGGATGTTGCGCTCGATGCCCGCAGTCTTAAGAAGGTCCTTGCCTTGAACGTACTGGACAAAGCGCCAGATCTTGCCGTGAGTGTCCGCAGTGATCTCCCACCTTGTAGCAAAGACTTTCCGGACCAGGTTCGCTGGGCTGTATAAGTTCCATTCGTCGTAGCGATGTCTCGACGTTGCTCCGAGACCATTCGTTCCGACTTTGTGTGCTTTTGATGATAAAGCAAAGGGATTTGTGTTTTCCAAATATTCAAAAGCAGTCATCGCAACATTCTGAATTCAATAAAGCACAAATTAAGGAAGGATTTCAATAGAAAGAGCTCACCACCTCCAGAGCACAAAAAATCGGGAAAAAAAGAGCCTCTTGTGGTGAGATGATTTCGGGCAATCACGTGTTTCGGCTTATGTAGATGCTGAGCCTTTGATCATATCAAAGACTTCGATCAAGAGACGATCAACAGCATCAAAATTCAATCAGGAAATCGAATACACAACTTTAATGCATTCGCGTATTTCAGCCTCCAATGATGAATGCAAAGATCCTTGTATTCTTCTTATGTCTCAATACACCGACTGGCCAAGGGTAATGCAGTTCGCTGTGTAAATGGGCCCCGAAATCCGTTCAGCATCTGTAACTTTCTGTTTCCGATAATTGGATTGGAGTTTTATACCATCACATTCACGACGAATGCAGATTTCGACATCAATTCGTGCCGATTCCTGCATTTACGCAAACCAGCGCCCTGATTCTTCGATTGCATTTGGATTAATAGACCATGTTGGCTATATTCCACCAGTCCTGTGATAGGGTTCATTGCGGGAGATTTCAATCTGATGAGAGATTCCGGTATTGATAGAATCAAGATGATGAGAACGCTTATGCCATTTAGTTGCTCGGGAATTATCGCCTGATTAATGGTTGAGCAAGTGAGGAACATCATAGTAGATGTTCTGTTTCTACCGACGAAACAATAATGCCTCTTATTGTAGAAGTTTTCGCATCCAAAGCTGGCAGCCGTTTAGTCCTCGACGGAGCTATTCAATTTAATCAGAAGCTGAGTCTACACAGCGTCATGTCACTAGAGAGAATATCCGAGTTTCAACAATGAGCTAACAAGGTTTATGGAATTAACCTGACCGCGCTGTTGGTGAAAACAATCCCTATCTTGACTATTTTTATTGCTTCGGTTTTGATATGATTTTGGTCTCTGAGCAGCATCCACTCGGCTTGTATTTACAGATCGGTTTCCGCATTTGAATCTTACGATATCCATAGGCATCATTTCCGATGTTCCAAACCCATCTTTATGGAAAAGTTCCAACAAATGATAGAACAACAAAAGCCAAAAAAGTAAGGCCCTGCGCAGACTCGAACTGCGGTTGCAGGAATCAGAACCCTGCGTGATAACCACCTACACTACAGAGCCATATTTCCAATCCGTTCATGAGAACGCACTCAGAGCAACAAGCTGACCTTTCTCTTCGTTATGCAGGGACTCCGCCGAATTGTGCCAACATGTTCCATCCAATATCCAAAAGGAAGGAGAGCTGGGTAACAATTAGGGGTGTATTGAGGGCTTACGGTTCATGGGCTCGAGTCAAATAAATGGCTTAGACGGGTGCCTATAATACTTCATTCAGGAATCCTGAAGTCAGGAAGATAGATGGCCGAACAGCTTAATCCTCTAAAAAATGGGTGAAATAAATCAAATAATTTCCGCTCTTAAACTCAAAAGTAAGAGCTTCTAAAGTGACCTTTGTGCTCTCTACGCTGTTTGATGAAATTTAACGAATTTGTCAAATCCAATCCATTGACACTCTTTTGCCTCATCCTGGTTCATGCCTGATTACTACAAAGCGCATTGTACTGAATGAGGTGGGATTCAATATCGAGCCGCCGACTGTTCTGCATCAGGACATTCAAGCTTCAATAGACTTCAGATCCAGTGAAAATCAATCACTTCAAAAGCAAATAGCTTTGAGAAAGAGATGTGTTCGCGAAATATTGCGGAAGGGAGGATTGGTCTCCTGTTTTGTTAATATCAGATATATCAGCCGATGCCTTTGTCATCAAACCATTCATGTTCAACATCGCAATTGATACAAATTCCGTTCTTCTCGAAATTGTAGTTTTTCATAAATTCGTCAAATTACAATATATCATTATACCCAGAGCGCATTGAATACAACTCGGTCGTACTGTTGTAATAAAAACCTCCATTCGAAAATGTGAAACTGGCCCAAAGGGCAACAGAATTTCATGGCTCCAGATTAATTATCGTGATCAATCCGTGATCAATCATTGGATTGGTCCGAGACCTGCACGTTTAATGACCGCAATTATGATTTCCGGGTGTCTCTCAGATCCACATTCCTCCATATTCTGGCCCGATGATTCGAATCTCCATATTCGGACTGATCGCCGTGGCCGCTGGTTTCGGCGCCGTCCGGGCCCTGGCGGGCGACAAACGATCCAAGGCTGGAGGCGTCGAGCTGGACCGCTACGACAATCCCTCCCGATTGTTCCCCAATGATGTCCTGGCCTTGATCGCGAATCGCCTCGATTATAGATCCGCCGCCATCATGTCCACGGCCTCTACACAGATGCAGGCGGTGAGCGTTCCCGTCCTGAGCTTTCATCAGCTCTGCGATACGGCCGTCCCGGACGCCGAACTCGAACGTCGAATCCGCGCCTTCGTCCAGCCCGGCGTCCGTATCCAGCAGTTCACCCCCGAACAGTGCGTGGGCGTGTACGACCGCGTCGTGGAGAGCGGCCTGACCAACGACGTCAAACTCGACCTGATCCAGACCCTGATCGAGGCCGTCGACGGATTCGTCGACATTGCGTGGTCGCTGCCGCTCCCGGAAGGCGTCGACGCGATCCTGAAGCGGATTGCGGACGACCAGCTGCGCGATACGCACACGCAACTGGTCGTTCGGGCTGCTGTCGTTGCCGTTACCCGCAGTCCCCGCGGCCGCCGGGGCCAGCATTCCCGCCTCGGTCATCGCCTCCGTGGAGGCCGCCGTTGCGAGTTGTCAGAGCACCATGCCGCACTGGCCCACGAAGCCTGTTTCCGCCGAGTTTCTGTCTCGATATTCGGCTCCGTGGAATCAGATCTGGGACTATCAGGAGAGAATCGCGGCGATTGTTTTGGACAAGAATAAGAGCGTGGTCGCTGATCGTGATCTCCTGCTGGCTTTGGCCCGATTCGGGATGCGATTCGATCTGATGGCGTATTTATCGGTGGTGACGCCGCCGGAGACGGAGTTGCCGCAGCTCTATCCGTTCTTACGCAAGAATAAGTTCGACATCTTGGTAGGGGAGCTCGCTTCGCTGCCGCTGCGATATCACGAGGCGCTGATGAAGATTCCGGACTTTCTGTCTCGTATGAAGAGCAATCCGTATTATATCGCCCTCTATCTCCATCGAATGCAACATTCTCACAAAACCGACATTATTCAGAACATTCTGAAATTATTCACCATCGATAATCGGACTTTGAACGCGGCTTTTGCCGTCCACAGATTAAATTCTCGTATCGGCGAATATCTATTAACTTTACCCTATTTCGATTTGTATAAGCCAGCTCCTGTAGTAATCGATGGGCAAGATCATAATGTTTGTCCTCTGGATTTGTTACTCTCAAGATTTAGTCGATCTGGAATATCCAGTAAGAATTTCCTGCTTTTGGTGGAACAAAATGTGGAGAAATTTGTTGATTATTGCTGTTCTGCTATGGAAGATCGAGGAATGCAGTCAATCTATGGATTGATAGTGGCAATTCCTCATCTATGGAACCTATGTAAGGGAGTTAAATCATCTCGTGGTCATACTCTTGGACATTGTTACAGCCACAATCATGCCATGAAGGAATTTTCAGACATGAAGATTGTGTATCAGAATCCGTAACAATGTTACAATGTTTTATCTCAAATCAATAAAATTTTGTTCATAATTTACTCTGCGAGCTCTCTTCCACCTGATGTTAATAAATCACCGATCTGTGATAACCCACATATAGAGAGTGATATCCAGTCCTCCCTCTCTATAACGACAGTCTTTATATCGACATCTCTATAGAAGCCCGATAATGTTACATTGTGCGGATATTGTTCTATGGATTCTCTACAGCGTCATCAATGACATGGCGACGCGGCCCCTGTCTGTCAGTATGGGGCTCTTTGATTCTCATCTCGATCCTTAGCAAGACAAACTTGGTTTTCTACGATTGCCTCGTCACCCTTAGACTAGCCAGCTGGGAGGGTTAACATTGCGTCAGGCGCTCAGACCCCTTTATTTATCACATGGTCCCTACTCCTTCGAGAAAGAGTCGTTCGGGATAGCCGAGAAACAGCAGATTTGCCGAGTATACAATGATAGCACTACAGAGACAAAAACTACAATCGAAGAGCTGGTTTATGAAAGATTGGGTTATCAGGCTCGACTATTTCTGGCATTAAAAAAAACGAGAATCAAGTGAGCAAGCTGCCGTTAACGACCACAAAACGACGCGCATCGATTGTTAAGCACTTTTCGGGATAACACCCAAGTACTGCGAGGATAACTTCTTGAAGTTTGTAAAGCTTTAATTTTGTATCTATTCGAGAAATAAACAAAAAAAAAACATAACCCCGCCAGTGTCGTTATAGAGAGGGAGGACTGTACCGGATTCCGCTATATACGGTTAATACTCTCTTTTGATGGGTCACATTGGCGTCTACCTGGTCGTCGCCGTTGACGAACTACTCCGCGCGTTAGGCGCCAGCTCGACACCGTTGTGGACGTCGCATTTAACCGATGATCGCACAGCGTAGGAGCTGCGTCGTCAGATGTCGCATCACGAGCAATACTGGCCCAGCGCGACCTCCTGACCGACCGGCTCATGGACCTGGTTGTGTGGATTAACATTGCCGTCACCTGATACATGGACGCTTCATAGAGCGGAGGATGATGCCCAATCAAATCTTAAGTAAAGATGGCCATTGAGGGATCCGCTCTGCGTTCCCGCAAAGTCAGACTCCTACCAGCTATTTGGCGAATCGATAATTTTGACCTTCGGAACGAATGTATGTATGGTGACCCAAGTTAATAGGTAGTCGGCAAATTGATCGTTAAAAAACCGACATCGAGACTTAAAAACAACGTTTCCCTGCATTTCGTTATCTTCTTCAATATCTCACGGTATTCGTTTCTCTTCAACGTCTTCTTGCTGTGCAAACGTTATACAACCACGCATACAAATTCAAAGAATTGTTTACCAGATACCAACAAAGGCTATAATAGTAGATGTTGTAGGCCATGTGCTTAGGAGAGAGCACCGCCTGTTGATACTTGATGAAAATCCAATCCAAACAGATCGTCGAAACTCGAACCCATCATCCTGCTACTTTTACTGAAAACGTTTCCGACAGCAGCGAATCAGCTAGTCGTCTAATACCGGCTGATAATGAAGGCGACTGACTGAAGAACAGCTGATGTTCTTTGAGCGAAGTTCTGGAGGATGTTACGAAAGCCTATGATTTCCTCTTCTGCCGTCATGGCAGCAGTTACTGCGGCAGGCGACGTTACGACAAGCAGAGCCATTTCTTCCGATGCTCCAAACCCATCCCTTATGAGAAATCTGCATTAAATGTGAGATCGAAAAAGCAAAAAAGAAAGGCCCTGCGCAGACTCGAACTGCGGTTGCAGGAATCAGAACCCTGCGTGCTAACCACCTACACTACAGAGCCATCTTGCGATTCCTAATGCTAACATGCTCAGAAGAGCGCTTCAGTGGTACAAAATCCGCCCTTTCTCTTCATTATGCAGGACCTCCGCTGATTCGTGCCAACAAGTTCCATCCCAACACCAATATATGGAGGAATAGTAAATAAGAAGAAAGTTGTAAGCACGGATGTAAATTTGTCATGCATGGCTTGAAGACAGCTCACTTTCTCACAATTTATGATTTCTCCATCTCCCACTTATGATGTTGGGATGGAGCCTGCTGACAAAAATCAGTGGAAAGCTGCAGGAGTCAATATCAGCGTATGAAGAGAGACCTTGGTGATTCAGATTCACAGAAAACCACCATATTGGGGAGGCCATAACACCACGGCGATAACTCCCAGGCTTTACCCCATCAATAGATGGGGCGATGCGGAATTTCGCCGTCGGGCGTCGCAATACTCTGCCAAGTACCCCCGCTTGTCATAGGCCGTCATGTCTCTTACGGCCTTTAATCGTAAAACCCTAACCAATAATGGTGATGCGCAGCCTTGTTTCAGTCGCAAATTCCCCTAAAAGTGCTTCAAAGAAAAAAAACCTGCTAAGATTAACTGCAGAGTTTTACCAACTGCATAGCGATCAATTTTCTATACAAAGCCCTAATTCAAAATCCTAAGCGAAAGGTCCTTTCCTTTGCATCGTGCTCAACGTCACCTCTAACGAACTGGAAAGCTTGGATTCTATCCTGCAGCGATCGCCAAAGTTGCTACGGCATCAGGAGATCAGGACACGCCTAAAATTGGCAAAGTCCGTAGTGCCAGGCCTGATGGAAATTAACAGAAATAGAATCTGCAAAGAATGCGTAGTGTCCGTAGTCACAATACAGATGGTTATTGCAGACTCCATGCTGCCAATCGTCACAATCGTTCTGGCTGCGTCAGCCCTGCTCCATCTAGGTCATGGGGCAGCCGATCTACCCCCTCGCCCCAAACCCCTGACACCAGATAAGGATTCCCGGAGCAGCTCCAGCTCCGGCCGTTCCACCCCCGGCCTACATTATCCCCCTATCATTCAAATGCCGGCAGATATCAAGCGCACTGCCACGGCCTTCGCTGTTCTAGTCCGCCATCTACAGGAGCTGAGTCCCGAGGGCGTTTTGGCCGTCGGGTGGGATTTGGGCATTGCCAAGTCGGAGTTACCGAACTATCAGTCGTTATGTGGAGGCCGCACTAGTCGGACCATCGCGTCTCACGAAGCCTTCACGAAAATCTATCGATTATCATCCATGTATATACGGGTGGATTCCAAGCGGGGAATGCGCCCGAATCTATTGGCCGCCGCACTCCACTACGTCGTACACGACCACCATAACAACGCGGACCTCCTGGCCCTGTTGTTGCAGATGCGCCCCGATAAAGCCGACTATTTCCGCACCCAGTTTCAGCTGTTCCTGGGACGCGGTAAGTTCCAGTACGCCGCCCAGCTCGCCAAATACGTCGACCGCGTCGTACTGGCCGACGCGCTGCGGTCGGTCGCGGCCGTGGGCCTGTACGAATTCACGCTGTTCGCGGCCGCGATTCCGCCCCCGGACGAGGACCTCAGTGCCATGATCGACACGCTCCGCCACGACTGTATGGTTGCGGCCACCACGCGGCTGAAACGTTACCTGCCGCCGAGTCCGCACCCGCACGCCGTACTGGCCCTGGAGCTGGCTCTGCAGCTGGTCATGGCCCTGGCGCATCTCATGGGGGCCGATCGGGCCGTGACCCGTCAGAAGATCTCGGAGAGAGTGCGGTCGTACCGGACCCAGCCCGACATCATGGACGACCTGTGGACGATCTTCACCGACCCGCGCGTCCTGTTCCAGTACGACCCGAAGTCGGCGCTGTTCGCGATGTATCCGGCGCGGGACGCGCGTTTCAAGGACCTGTTCCTGCGGTTGGCGCTGCGCGACGACCTGGGCCGGTACGGCGCGCATCATACGGCCGTGTTCCGTCCGCTGATGTTCCAGATCGACCCGCACGACGACCTCGTGCGGCAGGCGGTCCGGATCGCCGCCGGGCGGCTCGGTTCGTCGGGGTTCGTGTCCGCGTTTCTGGAGCGGTTCCGCAACGTCGTGCCGCAGAGGTTCGTGTACGACCTGCATCGGGCCGGGTACCAACCCTGCATGATAACTATGTTACCGTCCGGATCGCATTTTAAACACTATCCGTGTATGGACCATATTCCGGACTGGCTCTAATGTAGTTACTGGTCCGTCTGCTTCGTTCTGTATCACCATTCGTTGTAGTGATAATCGCTATGTAAAATGAGATCGTTCTGTCGATTTGCGATGTTTTTGATGATAGAATTATTGGGGTGCTGGGTTTTTTGGGTTTTTTTGTCTTTATTTAACCCAGGGTCTAAAACGTCATGTCACAAGGAGCCTCACCTTGTTCAATCGCAAATGAGCCGGTTTTGTTCCATGATTCCAGGGCCATATCGCCTTCTAGCTCGGCTCAAGGGGGAGATCGATTCGAAACTGATTGCACGATAGCAATTGCAATGATAATAACAAAACCCTCCATCGTCGTCAAGCGCTCGTAATGTGTTGCTCCCAGGGCCATTCTTCTCAGGCTGTTGCCACACTGCTGATGATATGAAAATTTAGTGTGATTCAAATCCATCGAGCTTGATCAAATTTTATCGGCTTTAGTACTTATCAGCTGGAATTTTTTTTTCAACCGTTTAATATGTTATATCTGTGAACCAAACATGTGATAAACACATTCAGACTGATCTACAAGATTTATCACGCTGCAATTACCTTGGCATCTAGAAAAAAAGGAATGTCGCCAACTGCACTCGAACACAACACCTTGGGTTTTTCAATACTTTTGTGTGATTTTCTTTCGAATATTTCTTGCCCTCCTTCTTTCAATAGGGCGACGCTGACATCGTTCCCGGCCGAATGACTCAATCAAAATGAATCATTGTGGACGTGACTCAGGCCGTCGTGTCATGCCGCCGATATTTTCTGGGTCCCTGCTGGCCCACACGATCTAATTCCGAAACTTGGCGATGAATCGCGAAGCGGTGATCTGTCTGTTGTCGGCTCTGATGCTGGTGTCGGACCTGACATTGGCCGACTCCCATCACGACCATGATGATCATGGTGACGATCACGACCATGACGACCATCATGATCACGACCATGATGACGGGTACGACCGACTTCTTTCGTTTATTTGCTTCTACAGACGACTCAGTTAAATTGTTGCCTGGTGCTGAAATTTTCAACTTTTTTTGCTCATTTGGCTGTGTTTCGATTTGAATGGTTTTACTGATGATGGCTGCTCTCAGGCATGAGCACGATCATGGTGATCACAGCGATCGTAAGTAGCGCCATACCCTCTCTATCTATCTTGCTAATTTGTATCATAGATCATGACGATCACTTCCACGGTAACATTACATTGCTCAAGTTTTCACTCTCATTTGCTCCATCATTGAATGTTTTTTTTTTCATTTTTCGTTCATTTCCCATTTCAACTGTATCAATTTGTTCATCTTTCACACGCACTTTCGTAAAACTTAATCAATAATCTGCTGTAGACAAAGGCGATCACAACGACGACGACGCTTCCAGTAAGTCCAGATGCGGTGATTGAACATTCACCTGCTAACCGATATGCCGTAGCGGACGCCGGGAATGATGCGGACCAACACGCGCACACCGACCAGGAGCAGGACGCCAACTTCGATATGCACGCCACACCAATGAGTTTCGGATGGGATTTTCACTCATCGGTCACCACCGATACCGACACCGGTAACGCGCTACCCGTATGGGTTTGCTGGCGGCCGTACTGACCCACACCCCCTTGTCAGATATGAGCAACTATGAATGGCAGGATGCTCATAACGAACATGAGACCGACCATCATGACGATCATGGACACCATAGTGGACATGAACGCGATCATCATGATGATGACGACGACCATCATCATCACGGTATGGAAACCCTAAAACCCTAACCACATTGCTGACATTTCTAATCCCCATGTTTTGTATATTTATTGCAACAATCGTCTGAAATTTTTTTCCTAAAAACCGTTTGTTGAAAAAGTTTCATTTTTGTTACAGCTGTTTAGTTGAAACGTCTCATCCCATTTTATCTTGATTTTCATTGAATTGTTAGACTTTTTTCGCAAATTTTGTTGATAATCGCATTTGTTCTCTTGTCGGTTTTTGATAAAAATTATAATTTTCTGCTATAATTTGTGGTTGCATTTCCTGTTGAATTCGTTGGTGACGGAGCTGAATTTCAGGTGATGATGAGGGTCATCACCATTCTGATCATCACCATGACGACGATGACCACGATGATGATGATTGACGGCCTGGTTCATGATCGAGAACTTAACAATTTTCATAACCGCCTCGGCGATTTTGAGCTGGCACTGATCCGGCTCGATGACCGATGGCACCAGCCCGGGAAACGGATTCGCTCTCGGTGCGATCCGAACTGCAACAACGATTCAAATCGCATTCATTGGGCGTCAACTCCATCTGCAACTTCGACGAATTGCTTTCAACTCAAGATAGCTCAGATTCCACTGTTGTGTTGAGTTTGCGAATTCTGTAGTTCGTGTTTTGGATTGAAATAATAAACGCGAAAAGATATTCGTATCACTTTCCTCGCAAATGTCGTTTCGACCGCAAAAAGTCAGGAGTTCAGAATGCCGTTGAAAAATACAGACAAAAATAGAGCCCACGGCGGGGCTCGAACCCGCAGCCTTGGGATGAACCCTACAACTGTAAGAGTAAGAGTCCCACGCTCTACCGATTGAGCTACGCGGGCAAATCTTGTGAATAATCCAGAAGGGCCTTTTGGCACCGCGCCGCTGTTCTCACGAATTTGACATCAATTACAATGAGTGAATATGCTATCAGCTCCCTACAATCTGGTACTGTACGACTAATAATATTCCACTTCTTTACTGATAACTAATGATCTCATATCACTCCTCTCTGCTAGAACACTCTCGTCGCCAAATATTGTGAATCTTCAAAGCACAGAAGTTTGAACTATGCACTACACCTAGATCTTCGGGTTTTGCCATTAGCGTGACTGATCATATTCATAGCGTACCAGATTTTCACTAATGCATTCCTGAGAGGAACCGCGAAAGTTGAATTCCACCAACAGGTTTCTTGTCGAAGCCCCTAAAGTCCTCAGCAGGGCTGAGCTGCGTTGTAATCATCAGGGCTGAATTGTGTCCGAAATGCTTAAGTAAGAGAACCTGGAGTTCGGTTCATGACAAGCTCTGTGGCCCATCCTGCCGAAAGGAGTGTACAAAGAATGCTATCCAATTCAATCCGATCCAATTCATTCCCTTGCTATCATTCGGAAGTCTTCTGTTCCAATCTTGCTCTTAGATACGCTATAAGACAAGATTGCTCTACCAGGAGCGAGATTGGCCATTGTCGCTCTTCGTCAAACAGCACTTTGACCATCATATCACGGCATCTGAACAACAAACTACGAAGAAACTTTCTTGCCTGTAGGATTCTCAGTGTTGGTCGTTGGAAATGTTTGGATCTAACACAGATTATCCGCTGGCCATGATGAGTCGTACTTTCCCAGCTGCTGCAGCAGAGTATCGGTATGCATGGATAGCACTGAGATGTAGCGATGACGCCTCACTATGCCTGAAAGCCACATGAACGCCTTCAACAGATTCTGCCGCAGTTGGACAGATCCTGTGAGCGATTAACGTTACAATTGACATGGTCAGCCCGCGTAGCTCAATCGGTAGAGCGTGGGACTCTTATAATGAAGGGTTCATCCCAAGGCTGCGGGTTCGAGCCCCGCCGTGGGTTCTGTTTTTTTTTTGTTTTTGATGTGATGTTGCTAGACGTATTGGAACAGTCCCGATGATCACAATAGCTGAATAGCACAGGAATTGTAGAAGGATAAAGAATCGATAAATGAATGTGATTTTTTTTTTAAATATGGAAGATCTCTGGTTGTAGGAAATGCCGCATTGATCACTGACTACATAGTCTATGAGAAAGACATGTTGTGACATCTGCCAAGATTATGACCCCGATAAGATTTCACACCTCTGCACAATTCACGAAGTTTCGGAACCCCCATAATAAGCCCATAAATGTTATCATTGCCATCCTCTATGTCATCACAGCAACAGTCCACGAATCCCTGCACATTGTTTCCCACCAAATTTGCAAATAGTTCGCTGTTAACAACGAAATTTCGGCTGTTTTTCTCCAAGATAAGTCCCAGAGGGCTTCTCACCCGAATATCAGGACGATTTTTTTCGCTTGGAACCGGAGCTTCCACATACATATTGAACATGGGTAATCCCAATAGATATTGAGTAGCGCTGTTATTATTTGCAACAATAGCAGCGTTCAGAACCTGATTATCAATCTTCAGCATATTGATGACATTCTCCATTTCGACTTTATCGAGATGCTGGTTCATCTTGAAGAGATAGAGAGCGGTGTGGTATGGATTGCTCTTTATGAAAGCGAAGAAGTGCGGAATCTGCATTAACTGTTCGTGATATTGCAGAGGCACGATGTCAATTCGTTTCAACAAATCCAGGAAATCGTGTTTGCGTAAGAACGGATACAACTCCGGCAGCGATTCCACCGGAATCGGGACCTTCGCTAGAAAGTTGGGCAGATCGAATCGCATTCCGAACTTTGCCAGTTCCAACAGCCCATCTCGGGTAGAGAGAAACTCCGAGTTCTCAGGATCAAATAAAACGCGATCCTCAATCGGACTGTGATGCGCCCAGATCCGATTAAACGGCGCTGGAAATCTTCGCACAAACTGCCCCGAAATGGGGTGTTGGGGCCAGTCGGCCCAAACCTGGTATCTGGTGATAGCTTTCTCCACGGACTCGATCACAGATCTGGGAATACTGGTCCCGGGCGTGACTGCGGGTATG